>JAVCKZ010115611.1:0-10006 GCA_034780755.1 Lepetodrilus elevatus | reverse complement strand
TCACCTATACGCTTATCACCAAAATCAGTAAACTGGGTACGTCTATAAATAGAATTCGACCCACTTGCAGCGCCTATCACAGATATCATCATTGGTCTGTTAGTACCAGCCGGTGCTCGCAGGTTTACTGCAACATTTAGCGTTACGTGTACCATATAATAGCAGAGATTGGAATCCTCTCCCGTGTTTTCCTTCACGATGAACATGACACGTCATCAATGTATGATTTCAGACGTCACAACCGGTTCTTCGAAATCACAAACGTACCGAAGGTTCTTGCAGCTGGACAAAGTGATAGAGATGTCAAGCCGAGCGTCTGATTCCATGGTTGATTGCGCACGGCTCTGCTTGAGAATAGCCACGTGTTGTTCCTTCACCTTCGATACGACGTCGACGTTCTGCCGACACTTCACGGCAGTGGAAGTAGGGGGGGATACCGTCAACTGTCCATTCCTCGACGGTTGTTTTACAAGCATATAATCTTATGACAGTGTTAAACACGTGCACGTAAATACAGTGGACCTCACACTCGAAAGGCCAGCATGAACTAGGAATAGGCTACCGTATGCCAAGCATAGGCGCTATGCTCGGACTAGCTCATCCTCGAAACTTAAGACATTAAGACTACACCTAACCTACATATATTTGACGGAGGTTATATGTAGTCATAATAGGCTGTGCTTCGAGGATGATACTAGCTAGTCTGTGGTTTGGAGAGTCCTTGCATAGGCCTACCCATCCCCGAAACATCGATCATTTGATGCATACTTAACATCCGTTAAATGTTAAAGTAGGCGTGAGGTTTTGTGTTTTGAGGGTGGGCTGACCTATTTGTTAATCAAATTGACTTTTTATCCTGAAATTATCTAGGTTTGGTTAGTCTATGCAAGTGTTGTATTCAATCAATCTAGTTAAAATCAGATTGTGTTTACTTTCTTAAACATTTTGACATTCTTTTGGAACGATAGTTAAGAGTCTCCAAATCAGTTTCCTATCTGATTTCAATGAAATTGTTGCAGTTCTCAAGCAGCTACATATTCCAGACTACATATAGTTGGTGATATGTTCTATTACACGATACTGTAATAAATCGGCATGACTACATATGCAAGATAATAAGCTAACTTCTCCAATATAACAGAGAATATATTCAACAACGTAACATGTACAGGATATAAATATTAAACATAAATAACATATCTTTCTACGTTATATCGTAATTTCCACAAATAGAAAATACCTTAAATATAACATTCGTCCGAATAGTTATCTAGGATATAGTTATGCATGCATATATCATATTTAATTTGCATTGATTCATGTATTATATAAATATTTACAGCAATTGTGTTTACATAACGCGTCCTATATACATGTAGATATAATATTATAATAGTGTCAATGATTAAATTTTTGGTATATACTAGTAAACAGCTGATAAACACTGTCGCAATATGCATATCATGCAACCCTCTCCCTGCTGGATTAGGCACAGGTATACTGCTATTTTGGGCATCTCCGGTTGCCTCCAGCATGGAGAGAGTTAAATTTCGCAAAGATCATAGTTTAGATTGTGAGGGGGGACAAACTATGGCACCATATCTGTAATTTGTTTAAATACATATGTACATACATAGCCACAATAAAATGTATATATACTGGTATAGTGTGCATTTGACCTACTTGTAAATAAACATACACAGATAATGTATGCATTTAGTTTGACCTTTGGCGTGTGTCTGAGAATATATATCAAACAGTCGTTTCGCACGACTGGGGAAGAACCAGTTACGTCCATTAAAATCCAGTCAATCTGGGGATCTATCTCCTCTCTCCAGCCGAATTGATAACATTATGAGTAATAGATTCTTCGAGGGGAAGCACCACGCAGAGATCTACGCCAAAGCTAGACAACAATATTGCAAAGAAGTCTTTGAGAAGATCGTTCAGTACTGCAGTGGAGGACAATTTAAACTGGCGGTAGATGTCGCTTGTGGCACAGGTCATCAGAGTACTCTCCCTTTAACGTCTCACTTTGAGGAGGTCGTTGGCGTTGATGTAAGTGAAGAACAGCTGAAGCAAGCCCCAGACGATGTCTCCAACTTGAAATTCAGACAATGTGCCGCGGAAGAGCTGTCCTTCCTATCTTCCGGTTCTGTAGATCTGGTGACAATTGCTACTGCCTTGCACTGGGTCGACATCCCTAAATTCTTCAGGGAAGCAGACCGAGTGCTTGTTCCGGGAGGATGTCTTGCGGTGTACAGCTACGAGTGGTGCAGTTTTCAGGATGCTGAGCCGCAAAGACTACTTGAAGAGGTGAGTATAATATACAGAGCCCTGACGGAATTCGAAGCATCCTCGAAAACCTCGGATACTAAACCTACTTTTAACATTTGACGGATAGCCAGGGTGTCGAGGATGTGTCGGAAGTGCAAATGAAATTAAATACTCACTGCGTGGATTCCGTTTAAATTGCTTTTTAATTAGACATACCATTGCTTATTAATACTAGTATGTTGGCTATGTATCCAACTGTTGCATAGACCATTGCTGTAACAATGTAGAATCATGGTTATTATCTTTTTTACTCTACTTTTAATGTCCAAATTCAATATGGTTGACAGAATAGTTGATGGATCTACTATGCGATTTTCAATTTAATATTTTCAAATTCTTTAACTGAGTTCTGCAATTGTTCAAATTAGTATGCTACGCATTTTTGTTACTGGATATACATGTACTAAATATATGTAAGTTTTCGTTTGAACAACAAAAATTTTCGTGGTTGCAAATAATTTCCTATGTTTGACGATTTTGAGATAAACTACATGTACATGTATGTGGCTTTCAGTTTGAACAAAAATATCTCGTGGAGTTTTATAACGAAGGGCATCGAATACTACTGTCAGGGTATGCTTCCGTTGACCTTCCGTTTCCAAACCCAACAAGGTATGTACATCTGACCAGTTATGACGAGTTATGCTATGCATAATGTTATATATTACGAGTATACTTGCTACAAGAATGAATATGTGTGCTACAGGGATGAGGTCGTATGCTATAACGTATATTTGTCACAGAGATATTTCATATTATTTTTAGTTATACTATGTTTGCTACAGGAATGAAATTGTATATGCTGTGAGTATGATTCAGGGATGAAGTCGTATGCTATGCGTATATGTGTGCCACAGTTTTATAATATGAGTAATACTATGTTTGCTACAGGGATGAGATTGTAGAGCACTATGAGTTTTTTTGCCACAGGGATAATATTTTAGAAATATTATGAGTAATACTATGTTTGCTACAGGAATGAGATTGTATATGCTATGAGTTTGTTTGCCACAGGGATCATATTTTAAAGTATTACGAGTAATACTATGTTTGCTACAGGAATGAAATTGTATAGCACTATGAGTTTGTTTGCCACAGGGGTGATATTTGAAAGTATTACGAGTAATACTATGTTTGCTACAGGAATGAGATTGTATATATGCTATGAGTATGTTTGCTTCAGGGATGAGGTTTTATGCAGAATGGAATGGACCATGGATAAACTGGTAGATTTCATTGCATCCATCTCCCCGTGGCAGATGAGGTTAAAGGTCAACCCAGATTGCAACTCCCTCGATGAACTGAGCAATAAGTAAGTCCTTAATAAACATGACCCACCCGACCAGTAAATCTTAATTCTTTTGTGGTAATTTATTTTTATTTTATTATTTTATTGCTTGTTTAGCTTATTTATTTATTTATTTATTTGCTTGTTTGTTTGTTTGTTTGCTTGCTTGTTTTCTTGCTTTTGCTTGCTTATTTGTTTGTTATGTAGTTAGTTGTTTGTTTGTTCGTTTATTTCTTAATTAATTAATTAATTTATTTATTTATTTATTTATTTAGTTGTTAAGTAGGTTATGTATTTATTTATTTAGTTAATATTTATATATTCATTCATTCATTCATTCATTTATTTATTTTTGGTTATTTATGATAATTTGTATTTTCAGGTTGTTGAACTACTTCCGGAAGTCTACCGGTTGCCATGGAGATTCATTTACTTTCGATGTCGTCTTCCGAGTCATCATAATGATGGCCAGAAAACCTCGCTAAACTGTGCTTTTATTACATACCTGTAATAATTCACGTACATACATGTATTTAATTAAAAAGCGTTACACGCATGCAACGCGGTTTGGACATAGTTCCATTAATGCGTTCTCGGAACCCTCGCCATTATACGTGACCTCCCTCAAGTATTTGACCGAGGTAACAGTCAAGTATTTGACCGAGGTAACAGTCAAGTATTTGACCGAGGTAACAGTCAAGTATTTGACCGAGGTAACAGTCACATAATGGCTACGGTTTCGAGGAGACTATTAATAGTCAATTTGACGTATTGAGTTTTGTTAATATCATTTTTTCAGTGTGAAATGCTCGTACATTCATGAAGTCTACGATCTATCAAACAAATGTATATAAACAAGATAGAGGTGCATTGATTAATGCAGTAATAAATAATTGCGTTCGTCATGTAATACATGTAATAGACTAAATAGTAATGTATTACTATATAGAGCACAATATCCAGCGTATACTAGCTGCTCACTAGTGCTAGTATATATATATTATTAGAAGATTATTTCTTACATGTGCCTGGTCGTAGTGGTATGTTTTTGGCCCTGAACAGCAAATGTATATTTCCAGAGATTTATGTATAAACTGTGAATAGTAAATGTGTAGAATATCGTGTTTGGCTGGCACCAACTACAAATTGTGCAGATATTATTAGTTGTCATCCGAAAGGTGCCTTCGTTAGACTCATGCTAAGTTCCCTTGGGAAGCCAATGCACAGTTATTCACGTTCCGTATTGCGTATATATACCGTAGATACTATTATAGCGCATGAAACGGCAGCTTGGCTTGCATACTCCCCAGGAGGTTGAGAAGGAAAATCAGTAGAGTGACCAGGGGGCCTATTCTCGAAACATTCTTACCATCGTAAGACAATCTTAGCGATTCTTATAGTATGGCTACGAACTGTTCTTAGGTTAAGAAATTCGTTTCGAGAATAGGCCCACAGGGTAGTTATGTATTGTTATGCTGTTTTCCAACTTTGGCACCGTGGTAACACAACACGTGTGAATCCAGATCGAGATAACATTGCCGTCGATCCTGGACGGACACAGATCAGTCTTCTGACCTGCGTTTCATGAAATGGTCGAACTGTAGTAGAGGATCCCGTTGCTCAGAACTATTGTAGCTACAACCATTGTAAGGTCAACGCTTTCTATTGTGACGGGAGCCCAGTTACAGCTATTGTAGCGCCACGACTGTTCTGGTGCCCGTTGCACGACGCTCCTGTAGGCTATAACTATTGTAACGTCAACGCTTTCTATTGTGACGGGAGCCCAGTTACAGCTATTGTAGCGCCACGACTGTTCTGAGCAACGGGCCCCTGGCACCTCCGTTTAGGCCCTGATTATCTGTACGACCCTGACTATCTGTACGACCCTGACTATCTGTACGACCCTGACTATCTGTACGACCCTGACTATCTGTACGACCGTTTCAGGAAGCACAGAACTGGCCCAAATTTATTTGAAGAAACTGAGTTTTAGCTTTTGCTCAGCTCAGATTTCTCCCATTGACTCAGTGCTGTTCGTCGCAAATGGGTGAAAGATTCCCGCAGCGACGTTAAACTTCCATATTCACTCACTCACTCAGTGCTGTAACTTGTATAAAAACTGAAACCCAACTGATATTTTAGTCAAGTTACAGAAATGAGTCAATGGGAGAAATATCAGCTGAGCAAAATTTCAAATTAAAGTTTGTTTCGTGAAATCGTGACCGGTTAAGTACACGTACGGCGGAAAATGGAGACCGAACTTTCATTGAATGCGTTGTGGAATGCATTTCTCAAATAATATTTGGCACATCAATATGTTATTCACTTTCTTCATGCGAGCATGACAACACACTTTTGAAAAGATAGTTCGTGGATGTTGACGTCACAGAAGTCACTGCACTTAACAAGTCTTAAACAATGTTCAACGTTTCACATGACGCAATTCAATATGTACAGTTGCCTTGTTGTCGAGTTCAGTGTGTCGCTGTTGAATGATCGACCGTGTAAAGTTCTTTCGAAAGGACCAAACCATCCTGAACGCGACCCGAGCCGAACACCCCCTTTTACATAGGCTCACTGAGGTTTGTGCCTCTGGGCATCTAAATCCTATGACCTTTAGCCTAGTTATGAATACATGTATATAAAATAGCATACTACAGCATACGACCATGACGCTTGACAATCGCAAACACGCAGAATTTCTGCAATACAACAAACACAACACAAATAATGTACAACTCTCATAATAGTATCGTATATTTTAACTTGAAAAAGGTTTAATCTAAAAGGTTGTGTTATAAGGTTGCTCTGCAATATAAGGCCACGATGTATGACCTCGGTATGTATTGAATAGACCTATATTGTAGCAAAACTCTACCAGCCTAAGGTTTTATACATGAACAGTGTATTGTATAACCCAGGCCGGTTGTTTACAGTCCAGGGCCCACACAGTGGCTCCCGACACCCAGCTAGAAAAGTCCCCTCCACGAGAAGCAAACACAACCGTGGCGAGCCGTTCACAAAGCCTTACTTTAAACGTAGCAGCCAGTCAGCCGTGCACTGGAGGATTTCTTAAGAAAGGAGTACCTACCTCCGGTTTTACATACAGCAGAGTTCGTCACTCTCCGGACTGCAACGCTATCATAACTGTACTCAGTAGCTCCGTGCGGGTGTTCTGATTGAGTGGTGTGCTGCTCCTCTGCAAACAGATACCTGGTCGACGAGGTTGCAGTTGAAATGGCGTCTTATATGTTGCTATGTGTGTCTCTCTTAGCTGTGGTGTTTATCTCGTCCACTGGTGAGTCCTTTTTAAAACATTATAATCATATAGTAAGTCTTGTTTTATTAGTTTTGTAAGGTGGTATTTATAAGTATATCAAATAGGGCGTGGCATTGGTGGGAAGGAGCGCTCTCTCAGCTTGTATTTTAACCTACTCTTCGTCATACTTATTGCAATACGTATTATTAATACCTGTACTACATACGTATTTCTAACAGGATACGGTATGTTTGTATTGCAATCTTAGAGTTAGAGCAAGTCAAGGCGACATAACTGTTCGCCTTGTATATATGTGAGAAGAGCGTAACGTTTAATGATTGATGTGTTACTAGACTTATGTATTTGAGTTGCATGACATACAGACAGAAGACAGTAAGACAGCGGGTCCTTCAAGACAGGTTTTAGTCTTATCCAGTTACATAGCCTACTCTATAACTATTCCCCGGCCTATTTTTCAATGCCAGACCATGGGTCGGTTACACCTTTGTTGTCGTATAATAGACAACTATACATTGCAGTGTATCACGCGTTGAGATATGACCCTTTCTCTCTCCGTCACGTGACCTATTGCCCAGGTGAACTTTTCATCGAGGGCAAGGTTTCACAAGACTGCAGAAATTAAAAGGGAATGACACGGCTGTACCAAGTTTTCAATGGATACATATTATAAATGTTCATCCGTCTGGTTTTAAAATGCTACACGATTACGATCTGTAACCAGTTGTGGCAATACCTCGAATGTACCTATTTATGCTTCATATTTTCCCCATACTATTTGCCCCTTTTTTCCACTTATTTTCCCCATTACCCCATGCACAGGTATCGGCCCGTAGTTGTTCTGTATGGCCCGTATTTGTTCTGTATGGCCCGTAGTTGTTCTGTATGGCCCGTAATGTATGGCCCGTAGTTGTTCTGTATGGCCTGTAGTTGTTCTGTATGCCCCATAATTGCTCTTTACAGAACCTTCTGAGCCGGTAACCATTCAGAATTGCTCTATTGGTATGACTTGAAAATGTAGCTGCTCAGAATTGCTCTACTGAAACAATCTTCTGAACAGGTATCATATCTACCGAGACTTGCTCTGTTAGCAGAACATTCTGAACAGTTCCCAGTCCATACATTTAGTTGCTTCAAAAGTGGAACCGTGTGCACAGATATCTGTCCGGATTTACTATAAATAAAAGGAATGTACCGTCAACAGAAACACCAACGGCCAAGACATCTTGGATACTTTATCACCACAGGATACTGAACAACAGATTTAAGTTTAAACAGCTATGTAAAGAAGCTCGTTCACCATGTCGTGGGTGATGAGGTATTATGGTATAGTATTCATACAAAATGTCTTAAACAGTTTCGTAGCAAATATGTTGCAAAACGTAGACGCTGGTAGAATCGATACCGGAACTCTCGGTCAGATGATGACCATGATTGGGTACCGATGAAATATGATGTCCTTCCTTTGGTAAATTCTGCTAATAATGTAGTACGTAACCAGCTGGTAACGTGACCTGGTAACTATGGGGTATCCGCTATCATGATCAGGCCGCGAGATTACAACATTTTTTAGTACAATTTCTTGCTTAAGCTCAAATGTTGCATGGGGATTTGTGAACAAAACCTTGAGTTGAGCATGAAATCGTACCCAAAAAAAAATGTTTCGTAATCTCCGGATCTGATATAACGTATCCGGCTATATTTATCTTCTCACTGGATAAGCTGACCGTATCAGAGGGTGTATCAGTGTCATCGGTACAACAGCGTACAGAATACCGCTAGAGCAACGGCACGTACAGTATGTGCTGTAATAGATACGCCGTGTCTATAATAGATACGCCGTGTCTATGGTTTAATAGTTCTTACATAGCCGGATAACAAACAGTTCGTGTACTATAACGATAACAATGGTATACTGCGTGGAGCGAAGAGAACCGTATAACATATCAGACCAATTGTTGTCCACCGGAATAAACCATGCATGCAGTCGTAGCAACTTCGCGACATTCAGGATCGGTGATAGTATACGCTCGTACCTATATGGTAGATTTTCATGCCAAGACTCTTGACTGATTCCCGTCCAATCAAAATGCACGTTATTAACAGAAATAGACAGAGAGAAAAAGTAATCCAGATATTTTTATAATTTTAATAAATATAATTCTATCAGATGGCTTGTTAATTTTCATTTGACTGCATTATAATATCAAATTAATTCACTAGAAGATCATATATATGCATCTTCGTAAAGTCGATAATATACACCTCATCATGTTAAGCGCCACTAAAATCCAATTGAGCATGTTTTGGACATCCTGGTTAGGAACATCAAATGAAATGGCTGCTAATTTGGAATTTAAGAAATACAATTCTATGTGATTTCTGCTCAGATTTCCCTGGGATTGTCTATCCTATGTATAAGAATGCAACATATGACACTGAAAGCGTGTATATTCCATCCGTAAGAGATGACTAGCATTTGTCCGTTACCGCCACAATGTCTACTTTGCTAATAGGTCTGAGTGCATATCTGCGGATGTCGCTGGGTTGGTCCGAATGACATGTATGATGTCATTGACATTGTCAGAAATGTAAGAACACACCGTCTGCTCTGCAAGCACTGGGGTTTTGCTTATATGTATGCTAGTATCATATCCTCATGCATCTCTTTAGATGGTCGCCTATGGGTGAAATGGTACCGGCGAAATATTCCCGCCGTGACGTAAAACATTAATTCAATGAAGACAGATAGTTTGGACCCGTTTCACAGAACGATCGGTTCACAGATGACTCATTACGCTTGGTGAAGCGTCCCCATCACGACCCCTTATGTATTGTGACATCATAAAAAAGTTTTTAAAAAGTGTACTCAACAAATTTTGGCTCGAATTAAGATGCAGAAAATGCGATCGTTGAAATGTTGAACCATATTTATACGTCCCTGTTTGATTTGTTTAGCGGATTTGGGTTTGTGGGACAGCTTGAATAATATGGTAACATTATAGAGGTTAGTCAAACATTATTCTAGTACTATAGTCGTGTTCATTTAAATAGACCTCGTGTTTTTTGCGATCCATAATTCACACGGGTGTGAGAGCCTAGTT
>JAVCKZ010115600.1:0-10006 GCA_034780755.1 Lepetodrilus elevatus | reverse complement strand
CCATGTTGGATTGTGTACTGTGCGGTCTGCACCACCTATTTCGCTGGTACATGTCCCGGACAGAAAGTACACTGCGCAGTGCTGCTCCTTTCTAACCGCACATGTCCCGGACAGAAAGTACAGACAGCACAGCTAGAAAGGAGCACTACCCACGCTTGGTTGAGTGATTATGCAGTTACTACCCACGCTTGGTTGAGTGATTATGCAGTTAAACTGTCGCTGTGGGAATCTTTCACCCATTTGCGACGATGCACGGCTTGGTGATTAGTCCTCCAATGCTAACAAGTAAATACCTGGGTAGTCTGGTGAACTTGTGGTGGACCTTGGACTTGGTGTGTCCACACTTGGCGCACGTGTACTCCAGATCTTCAGGCTGCAGGAACGCGTCCAGAGAATCCTGTAGAGACTTGGCGTAGCCAGGAAAACTGGAAGTAATGCGATACACGTAGCACCATAGTCTTGTCAGGCCACGCTATCTCACAGCTAAGTCACACGTCCTATTATCCAAGCAAGATCCGACAAATCACTACTACCACCAATCATTACATAAACTCAACCTATTTTAGTTTTCTTTTTTGATTGGACTGGGGTTGAGAGCAGATTTCAAATTATATTTAGCTTGTACAAATGAACCAAGGATGATAACTGCGAACATTGACGCACGGTCCCTGGGGCAGTGAAAACTTGCTATCATTCTTGCGCAAGTCTGAGCTACAACACACCCCTTCAACCGGTGTTAATAATCTGCGAGACTGTGATATCAACATTACGACATAATTCTACTTGACTTCTATCCATACATACCTTCTAGCAGGCATATCCAGGGACAAGTCATTAAACTGCTCTGCTTTGGCAACCTCTTCCTCACATCTGTCCACAAAGAGTAATCATACATTTCACATGAATTCAGGTTACAAACATTTTACTTATTTTCTGCATTACAGTGCTCCCTCGATATAACACCCTTACCGCAGATTTTTATTTCTACAATTATATTCGTTGATATAACGTGGGTATTATAATGCAGGTGGCATGTCATGGACCCCAAATTCAGCGTTATATCGAGGGAGCACTGTATTCACTTTTGTACAAAATATAACTATTGGGGTTTTGAGCCAGAAAGCCAATTTTATTTTTCGATTTGATGCTCACCATCACTGATAGAATCTTTAGTGCCAGCTATTTGTATAATGCGATTAACCTTCACTTTTGAAAACATTTCGACCAATCAAAATCTAGGAAATTTTACTATTATGGTACAATCTACAGTACAACACAATACAATACTCACTTTCCACATGTTATTGTGTGTAGGACCTCAAACTCAAAGTTGTCCACAGTAGGGTTGACTAGATCGATGTCGGTGGGATCACGCGTAGGACTGGGAGTTGATTTGTTGAAGTTAATAATCTCTTCCTTCAACTGGTCCAACACTTGGCTCAGAAATTCATGAGCATCCTAGAACAAAACATGAAAATAAATACAGGGCTTCACAACAGGCCTTGAACTACGTACAGGGCAAATAAATCGACCTGTAGACAAATTAATCGGCGGATCCACAGTCAGTCATAAACTTGAACAAGCAAAAGCAGGTTTGCATCACAAGATGGTTCATTGTATTGTAATGTATTGCTATTGCAGCTATAATTGGTTTGTCGTACATGTTGCTGGTATCCTGAGAAGCGCTTAGCCGTCCCTGATATTGCACTTTTAACGTTGCGGAGCAGTTCTCTCTTGTTGCCGTCGGAACAGTCTCTGCGTCGGATCTTCAGCAGTTTTGCAAGCGTACTGAAACAAGGTGGCAATATTGTATGACAAAAATAAACTGTCGAAATTGCAGTAATGTACATTGAATTTTGTAATAACAGTTAGAAAAAAAGCTTAACATGTCGAAGTCAACAGAAATATAAAATTACTTGGGATACCCATGAAAATCAATTTTATTTTACATACTCTGGAAAATTAATTTTAATTTATAACATTACACCCCAAAACAATTAGGGCAAAGCAATTAATGGCATCCTGGAATTTCGATTAATCTTTTACATACTATTTTTTTGTTTTTGAATAACCATAACGTCAATAGGGAAGACATGTTGAAACCTACCAGTACAGAGAGGTTTGAGAGAATGATCTCCCTTTCTTCTTGAACGAGTTGAGCAAGTCGTTGCTGAATGAGTTAAGACCAAACAGTGACTGTAGAATGGCGTTCATGTAGCATGTGTTCCCAATATTGGAAAATCTGTAAATAAAAAAGATTATTTAATCTAGATCAATGCTACAAACTATACCATGTGCTAGTGCAATGATAAATATAATACAATTTGTATTAATATCACATGACAACTTAACAGAAAAATAAATATTGCATGTTGAGAATCTTGGTAACATGCTTTGCAGATAAAATGGTCTTCACTATGACACCGGACACACATTTTATTTTCAATCTGTCATAAATGTTTTTGACATTTTCAAACCATACACATAAACTGGTATACATACCCTATTAAAGACTGTTGGTGTTGTTTTGGGTCTTGGTTTGTCTTTTGACCCCAAGAATATTTCAGATTTTCTAAAAGACGTGGCCGCTTTGGCAGAGAGGGGTTAAAGGGCATCAGACCTGGTCTCTTCACAGATCTACAACATCATTGAAACATACACGTGATAATCATAATTATTACCATTACATAGTGATATATTGATTAATACATTATTAAAAGATACTTTGATTATCTCTTCTTTGAACATAGCCTGTGATAAAGGTTGATGACTAGACTTGAAATTTCTAATTTCCTATATTCAGACTTGTCAGCGTCCCTATATATACTCCTGTATGTTTTGGGACACCCCAGGGTTAGAAGTTCCCAATCACCCGGCGGCCCGATCCATTTCTCATAATGTTAAAGGTATCCGAGTAGAAATTTCATGTTTTGTTATTTATATCATTATTCGGGCGAGTACATTTTAAAGTTAAGTTTCAACCCTGACACCCTCATGACATTACACCCATGCACTACGTTTTGTCTTCACCAACTTCCTCACCCAGTGTCTGTTGATCTCGAGTACATCTTCTGTTGATTAGGCGTGCTGCTATAAAACCCTCTGGTCTCGAACAACTTGAGACTTTTGTTGCTCTTGTCAAGGCCATTTCTTAAAAATTTATCTACAGGTTGTTTTGGACTGAAGATGAATACAAAAAACATCTGTAATATATGATCAACATCATAAATTTAACTGAATAAATATTATAAACAAATATAGTTATTAGCTGTGGTGTTACTTGGGGTTGTTTATTGGAGTAGTGCACTAAAAATGTCTGTAGGAATACAGAACCTACAAAATATTCGATCTCAAAAACATACTGTAAATCTTGAAATTAATGCGAGCAGAATATTAATGTGAAAAATGCGACCGACTTATTGTTGCATTTAATTGCTGAGCATTAACGGTAAGTACAGTACTGGTGAAAAACATGTATGGAGACATGACTGTTCGCAATTTTATTGGTGTCGCATTTACGTCTAAAATCTAGAGGTTGCATTAAATTAGTGACTCATTAATTTAGTGATTTACAGTAATCCATACACAACTCTAGACTAACATAAGCCCGAAATACAGGAAGGAGTATGGTAAATTGCACTGTGGGCAATCTATTTTTTAACATTACCTTTGAAGGCTTTGCAACTTGCAGGCAAGTAACTCAAAATGTTAGTCTGGAGTTCTGTCATACCTTGGATAGTTTTCTTTAGAGTCCAAGAAATCATCAGAAAAGAAGTTGACTTCAGAGCTGTTGGCTTCACTCGTCCTTCTGTTCTCTTTAACACTGCAGGAAGAAGTCCTGATCAGACAAATAAGCTTACATAGGTTGTTTATAAATACTGGTAGTTATACGCAACAATCATGTTCTTCACACTGTGAATCGATGACATCCTTGGTTAAGGAGTAAAACTTCAGCTATATTTTCACTTCAGTATTGTATTTGTATCTTATTTATTGCTTTACTTGAATCATGCGGGAATATTTTACAGTAAATTTTAATTATCTATGACAATTACCTTGTAAATTTGGGTGGTGAGCTTTCTGGTGATGTTGTTCTTGGCAATGAACTATTTAATGGTGACAGACCTTTCTTTACGCAAACTTCTGCTTTGCTTTCAGTTTCAAGTTCTGAAATAAATACAGACAAATAAGGTACGTAACATGTTAACTTGCGCAAACACCCAAGCAATGAAATCATTTTCCTGATGAATAAACAGAAACGATGTTCCGTTAAAACCCATACCAAGCTTTCCTGCTTTAATATTCTCCAAGAGTTCAGCAGCATGCTTCAGATTGCTGGCCTCTATCTGGCTTGACACCACGCAGTACAAGTTGTAGCTCTGTTGAGAAGTCAGAGCCAGGTCCACAACCAAGTGGCTATTGCGCAGAACAACTTTCTGGATGGTATTCTCATCCAACTGAAAAATAATAAAAAATTAAAAAATCACATAAAAATGCTTCAAACTTGAGATTTTTTTAGATTTTTTTAAAACTTCATTAAAAAAAGTGCTTCAACATGTCTAGACTAGTTAACAACCTACCATAGTTAATAACATCAATACATAGCTGATGAAACAATGAAATCATGATTTATTTGGTCAGTAAATTCTTAGACCCAGGGATCAAAATTAACACTAGTCCTCTAGCCCAGGCCATTTCTTGCAATGCTATTAAAGTATCCTAAGGACTAGTAGAAATTCATAATGTTTGTTATTTGTATCACTATTCAGGCTAGTAAGTTTTATAGTTAATTTCGATCGCTGTAGACCAATATGTTGAACAATCACCCTGTTTGTATGTGATTATGATAACTACTATTCAGCATTCAATTGATTTATCTTGTTTGAGCCAAAGTCAGTGGTAATTGGGCGACGCTCATTGATCATGTTGATATGTATAAATCACTGCAAATTCCAAGAAAATTTGAAACAGGCATTTTCTGCAACTGCGTACTGTCAGAAGTGACAGGTAGCAAACTTACTCTGAAGGTAATGATTGGCTTATCACGCTTAGTAATGACCCACACGTTGCACCTAAAACACGACGACTCCCTCCGAATGACAATCCTGCCAGTCTTGTAGTCGCCACTCTTTGATCCGAATCCAAGGTACTTCACTTTTCCACTAACCTCGGCAAGTAGACTAGGGTCCTTCATATTGCCTGAATCGTAAAATGTATGACTTAATTTAAAACAAGATAATTAGATCTGGTAGTCCAGAAATCAAGTAACCTAATTAAAACATGAGAAACAAAGTTAATTTTCTGACTTGGGGGTGACAAATTAAGCTAAGACGAAAGGAACATAATTATCCAAAAAGATTAGTGGCAATATTTTGGGGCGAAAATACTAGGGGCGCAACGTACATGGGGGTGAAACGTCATATATTCAATCAAAACAAGTATAACGTATAATTCCTGTGATACAGCATACTATCGCACACTATTTGTGAATTTTTCAAAGCTTTATTTAAATCAGTTTACAGTCTACATAACTATTTATCCCAATATTATTGTTCAGCAGATCAGTTGGTACGACCATAAGTACCGTCCGAAATATCGGTCGTGATATTTCATTATTCATAGCTCGATCGTAATAAAGAATAGCTAGTAGAAAACATATTTACGATGATGAACCATATATGCATGCGCCGCATATATGAAAAATGTATATATTCACCTTGATGGCTCACACTTTCGACATGAAATGCTTTGTTTACATGGTTATAAAAGTTATCAAGTCTCCCAATTTTCGCGGGTAATAAAACCGGAAGAGGTCTGCTCACAACAAGGAGTAGTTTCCGTCCAACTAATATTTTTGTCTACCATTCAATATGTAAGCCCTCTGCTGGCCAAAGACGTCAGCGTAATTTATGTATGTTCTGACAGAACAGAACTCTCCAATATAAATACATCACATAATAGATTACTATCTATGATTACATGTATAGGAAAATATATAAATACACATATTGTTTCTTATTAGACAATGTACCCACGGTATACTAAGGATTTGTCGTTTACCCAAGGGATTTACATATTCGGCTGTATATTCAGATGGGATAGTAGATCAATTACAGTATTTAAAGATCATTATTTAAATGTTGGACATTATTTATGATTTGTAATGTAATGATAAACAGTTGATAAGAAGGACATTCTCTCCGTTTATATACACAGATTATAATCTATGGTTTATAATGTTTATAAAAACTTCTTCCCCCAATTTGGGTAAAAACATATTTGGGAAATTTATATTGACTAAGGTAATAGAACATTGTGCTATGATTTACATATAGAATCGTGTAGTGTATCATAATAAGTGTCCAACTCGATTAATCAGCTGTTAATCAGTGCCCACTTGCCAGCTTGCACGCACCTGCCTTGGCGTGTACTCTTCGCAGCGCCTCATTATGAACTACCAGTAACAATAAAAGGAGGCTGCGCGCTGCGTGGAGCTAAGAAGCAATATGGCGGATTTCGGTTGGTAGGGACGCTGTAGATTTCTAAAATTAACGGAATTTCGAGCGTCATTTCATTCCTGACATATCTACAAACATTTATAACTTATTCCAAGGTTTGTAAAGCTTTGTTTGATCTTCATCTTTACGTTAATTTCATTTGATATTTTACTGTAGAACAGCTGTTGAAGATTATCGGTCGAGATCTAATTTCTAAATACAGTAAAAGCTAGGTGGACATCACGGCTCCTTCTGTTTGACCAATTTACCGGACTCCGGGAATATTGTGAGGGATATGGTTAGCACATGTTGTGTCTCCTAACTGCATTATCTTTGTTTTTGCGATGATAAATCCTTTATTTACGGAAATATTCAGGTTGTTCCATTCGTTTTCCGCTGGCACTGTTCCATAACCTTCGATGGATAACAGGATAAAGCTCCTAATCCGATCTAAACAACGTCATTGAATGAATTAATACAGAAATAGTAATTATAGCAAAAACGGTCATCAAAATTGATTTATTTTGGTTACACAATTGAAGCCTAGCTAGATGTCTGTGGAATTATGGATGTATACATTTATAATTATACTATGTGCAACTGGGAATTTTGTAATAAAACTATTAAAAGTGACTGGGGCCATGCTCTTCACCTTCGTTAAAATCTTGGATCGGCCACCACAGTATTTTGAGTAAATTTGTAACATGCTCCAGCTACTATATGGCAGTCACAGTAATCGACACACAACTCGTGAACTGTCTAGTTAAAGCAATAGATCATGCTAATTACAAAAACATAGCTGCCGGGTAAATACAATTTTAATTGTTTCTGAGACTGATCAAGATTTGTTTGGTAGTCTATGTATAATATACTAAAGTCATTGATAATATTATGCATTTGTGCATGTACTTTCTGTTTACAATATTCATGTTAATTTGCAAGTGCACTACTTGACCACCAATATGTTTTTAAGTCTGCGACATCTGAAAAAACATCCTGTCCTAGTCTCACTACCCAGTGGTTTCAGTAGAATCGGAAGTACCGGTAGGTGGCAGAGTAGCAAAAGTAAGACGCAAAAGACCTGCATTAAGCATACAAAGTAGAATCAGCAAGATTGAAAGTAGACAGCAAAATTATGGAAATACTCCGAAATAGACGGACAATTTTGCCGGCGCCTATTGAAACCACTGTTTATTTTTCAGATGACAACATCACATGATGATGACACGTTTGATTTCAACAAACTGGAACGCGAGTTACAGGCGGCAGTTGCAGCAGATGAGAAATATTCAAGAGAAAATGATGCAAAGTTTCGTGCTGTTAACCAGAGAGTTGGCAGTTATGAGGAGTTCAGGTACACATGCAGAAATACACAGGCGATTTCTTCCTTTTTCTCTTAAGGCATACATATATACGTTTTTCTTTTTAGTCAGTTTATATGGTTGTGCTAGATACCAAGAACTTGCAGTTCTGTAAATATAGATGGGAAAGTTGTATACATGTATACCACGTAGAAATTATACTGGTACTTTTCACACTCGATCGAAACATTTTGTGTCATAATCTTGAGTTTGAGCTCTGCACCTAGTACTAGTAGTTTTGATGGTGTTTCGGAAAGAATATACATAATATTTCGACCAATATAATTACATGTTGTTAATATGAATGTCAAAGTAAACAGAATATTGCCCATTGACTAGAATATACTGATTATCATGTACTGATCTTAAAGTGTATGAAATGTTTGGTTGCAGGGACATTGTTAAGGCATCTCATTTAAAACCACTGGAAAAGTCTGACAAGATTGATGGCAAGTTTGTACAACCCTGGAATATGCATGCAGATAAAATCAAAGAAAAGGACCAACCCCAGGATTTGAAGTTGAATCTGGTAATTACAAATTTAATTACCAAAGTTATGTATTTATCATATCTATTTGACTGACTATATTTAAGTATTATTAAAATCAGATGTTTTGCCATTTCCCGCAGTTTCAGTGCTAACATGATGATACCGGTATCATGTATTTATATATCTATTTGACTGACTATATTTAACTATTATTATAATCAGATGTTTCGCCATTTCCCGCAGTTTCAGTGCTAACATGATGATACCGGTATCATGTATTTATCATATCTATTTTACTGACTATATTCAAGTATTATTAAAATCAGATATTTCGCCATTGTTTCAGTTTCAGTACTCGTCGCAAATGGGTGAAAGATTCCTATAGCGACGTTAAACTCCATATTCACTCACTCAGTTTCAGTGCTAATATGATAATACTGTATCATCAGCGGTATGTCTAATGTGGGATGAGAAGCTGCAGAAAGCCAGAAACCATGCGATTCGTGACTTAATTGCACATGTATATTTGTTAAAATGGTTTATAATTTGTAAAGGGTAGGTTTGCTTTGTAGAAAGTATCAACATTGATATGCCTGGACACACTTTGTGTTTACCTGTGTTTATTACACATATTAATATATGAAACAGGATTCGAACCTGAGTTTCTGGATGATGAGTGTCTGTAGCCCATATTCACAATTTCAGATTATATATCTGCTGTCTTGTAATTTCAGGGAACAGGAAAGTCACTTCGAAACAGCCAAGAGTTTGTTTGTGCATGGAGAAAGATTTCAGCTGAAGAGAAATATGACTTTCTGATATCAGTCGGTGCGGAAAAACTGGAAGCACTCTTCAAATCTGATCTTGGTTTTGGTTTACTTGGAGACTTTCTGTGTGTTCTTCAGGAGTTCAAACAGCCAGACTATGACAGTGTGTTGGAGATTCTGTACAGCCTCACTAGAACTAATAGATTTTCATTGTCAGTGCAATTTTTGAGCTCAAAAGAAAAATCAGCTTGTGAAAATCTCTTTCAGAAACTTGCAGTGTTGGACACCTCAGGCTCAGACAAACTTGAAGGTTTGAAAAAAATCTTTGAATTGAAAATATGATTTAAAATTAATTTTATTTATATGTGTCATGTAATAAATACAGAAATATAGAACATGTGTACTTGGCTTTGGTGTTGTACATGCTTCATGCAGTGGTAAGTCAATAAAGCAGGCAAACTGTCACTCAGAAGAGTTGATTGACAGGTCAATGTCACTGAAGTGAGTCATGTGATTATCAATCAGTCTGGCTCTTCTTACTATACACCAACATACATCAGCATGATAGATGGTCTTCCTACTTTTTACAGCTTTCTAAGTTCATATATCTTGGCCTACACATGATTTTGTACCTAAAACTATCAAAGTATTGCATATTTCTTGTACAAGTAATAATTCTGTAATCTTACGCTAGACCATCTGTGAGCATGTGCACATAGGCCTACTGTGTAAGTACCAGTATACAAATAATTTGTCAACAGAACTGAATTATTGATTTCAATATGATAAATAGTAAATGTTTGGCAGCATAAATTGATCATTTACAGGGGCGGATCCACACTTTCAGGTTAGGGGGGGCTCAAAGTGCATTTTAGAGGGGGCTTATAATTT
>JAVCKZ010115589.1:0-10006 GCA_034780755.1 Lepetodrilus elevatus | reverse complement strand
GACTTACAACATTAATTTCACGAGTGAAAGATAATCGGTAATCTCTCGTACCGAGTGGGTTATTGTTTATATACCACCTAGTCAAACTTAAAGAAAACAATGTAAATAATTACCAAATTTGTTTGAGCCTCCGGCGTGAGAACCTACCAGCTGCTTATAGACAACCATATAACTGTGGGATACACTAAAAGTACATAACCCTATCTCCTTACACTTATGTGGTATATATGTGAGTAGCTATCCTTTCGTTTGTGTACCTTACGTTGTATCTTGACGTATCAAGTTCGGACCATGATGAACAAAACATGATTCATCTCTGAATAAAACAGACATTTAAGCACACGCTCCCAACTAACGGCGTATTAAGATGTTCTCTGATTTTAATCAACCCCAGGTATAGTGCTTCTGTTTGGCTATCACCGGAACTTGCCACATTCTGGGGAATTCTGGGACATTCTAAAAATAGACTTGACCTACTTATGCTCCAAATTGTGCTACCAACGTGAACACTGTACCGAAGGACATCAACTAGAGCACGATACGATCCCCAGTAGTCATACGATCACGTCTAATTTGAAAACAAAGCCGGACATAATGACATCCGGTTGTCCGACGTATCTCGGTTTTCAGTGCTGATCAGGCATCGACCTCCGTGTCTAGGACACAGCCATATAAAAATAACGAGCGCTCGATTATAATAGCCATGGGTGTCGGCTGTCAAACTGTATGCCTACTTAATGCTTCATATAGCACGGAGCTTTCATCTGACACTGCAAATATGTACGCAGTTAGTCGCGGTCAGACACACAGTGCGCAACTATAGCTACACTCGGCCTAGTTATCGACGCAATGCTTAATGTACAGTACAGCAATGTCGAGGCATTATCCAATATTGATATATAACTACTTGAATTGCCCCATGAACTGTTTCATACTGATAACTATAGGTCTGTCCGCCGCCTTTGAAACGGAGATATTGACATACCACGAATGTCCAGTGGCGTGGTCCTCGCTACTGGGAGACGAAGGAGTGGATGGTGCTCCTGACGAGCGCGAGGAAAGGTCATAAATCGAAATATGATGGTTCGCCGTTGTCCGTAGACGGAGCTCGCCAATGAAATCTCAACATCATCTGATGAACGTCCTTCAGACCACCTGGGCCAGTTCTTAATGGCCGCCTAACTTTGGAAGTGACCGGTGGTCGCTGCAATCCCTGGTGACCTGTTCCGTAAATACATACTCCGTTGACAGACGGCTCATTACATGCTGCATTGTATCTCACCCGGACATCGCTCCCTTGTTCCTGACATTACAGGAACTTGACACCAGCCTCTTTAGAAATTTCGACATCGAAATCTCCCGAGCGTATTTAATCGACATTAATTAGATATCATCTGGATTCATATTGGTACAGTGGTAAAACGTTAGACTCTCTCACATTTACAATGCGTAGATTGTTTTATTAATTATATATACAGATACTATTTTATAATTGGCAACTTAAGATTGCAATGCGCTTGTACGCGTTGCGCTCAGTATGCCTACGGTAACTCTACTGATCCGGAAACTCTGACTCTAAATTACATGATGGATTGATGACATCGGAAGGATCAGGTGTGCGTGTGTGCTAAGAACCTACAGCACGAGCTTCTGAGTATTGTGCTTGTAACAGCTGCACTGCGACGCGGAATCTCTGGCTATTTATGCCCAGACATGTTCGCAGATCTTGTGCAGGGCGGGCTATTGATTAGAACAAAGTTACAAGCATGGATCCTTCGTCAATAAAACCAGAATAAAGTCGAACGATATGGAACACGAGAAGAAATGAGAAAGAGACGCTTCCAGAAAAAAAAGCGATCTCGACGTGGAAATCATTGTTTTAGAACGGATATACTCTAAATGAGGACTCCGAGAGCGACTAAACGACTTCTGAGAGTGGCATTTACTTTGGTCTTCCTCAGGGCCTAGCGCAGTTGGCGACGCGCGCACGTGTGTTGCTAGCGGCGCGCAGTGCACCATGCAGACCAGTGCAACTCACGATTCCGATTAGGAAGGCTTGGTTAAACATGAAATTAATTAGTAGCATAAACACCGTTACCGCTTTCTAAACACTTTCAGCTATTGTTGATCAGAATTGATCCTGGCATGATGATGACCGCGGCATGTCGACGTCAATGTAGACCTTTGGATTTGTGTTATGAAATATTAGTTACGTTACCAATCAGGAGGTCGTTGCACGCCGCTCTTGTAGCGCTACAATAGTTGTAACTGGGCTCCCGCCACAATAGAAAGCGTTGACGTTACAATAGTTGTAGCCTACAAGAGCGTCGTGCAACGGACACCTGGTACTTTGACAGATTTTATAGAAGAAAGATAATAACTTTACAAAACCTTGAAATATCTAAATGTCATATATTCATTGATCCAAATGGATCGTAATCATGTACTATGAATACGTCTCGATTTCGCAAAGACAGGGCGGTGGGAAAAGTGTCTATTTCTCAGTCAGGAGACCTAACGACGTGTTTTCTACACATTAGATCAATATCCACATTATAATAGCATGGCATCCGTTATGTCAAGAACTCCAGAAGGTGCTTATCGTTGAGATGTATCTTCGATATGTTTCTGTCAATGTCTCTGTTAAGGATGAGATACTTGTTAACTCTATAGCTTGACAGATGCGTCAGGACCTTTTTCTTCATTTGCGGAAGTGTGTTCCTAAAGAAAGGCATCGGCGTGATATATCAGACTGACATGTGATCGTATTGGAAATTGGACAATTCAATCGAAATTAAACCCCGGTTCGTAACCCGTGACTTCAACCAAATATATAAGGAATCCCTCTGTTGGATGTACCCCACGATGTCCACGTGTGGACTTTCCAATCAGATCGCTCCTTGCGACATCCTGTTAATAATACGTTACTACAATGATCCCAGCTTTGCAATGTTTATAAGCAATGCACGTCTTTTTGTTCTTCTATATAATAACTTTGTTAGTCTAATGGGGCGACCGACATATTCCTATTAAATTAACCATGTCGTTTTCCCCATGGCTCGGACAATGGCCCCAGTCACGCTGGACACCGCAACGTCACGCGAGATTCTGTGATTAAGCAGGCATCCTTAGTCCTCGATAATCTGGGGATCAGTCCCTCCTTGTTAACTATTGATAGATAATTTTGCAATTCCAGACCTGTGTCTGTGATTGATCGAGGCCCTCCACAACCGTGTTCATTGCTACAGACAGACCCGGACACACCCTTTAGCGGTTAGCTATGACATCTTCTGATTCCCTGATTGTTTTACACCAGTCTGATTAAATATGTACTGTCCAAATGATTGTTTGGGATATCTATATTGGAGGATGATAGACGGTAGAGTAGACAGGCGTGGGTTGGGAAACGAGAGGGATGGAGAGGGGAGAGAGAGAGGGAGAGAGAGAGAGAGAGAGCGAGAGAGAGAGAGAGAGAGCGAGAGAGAGAGAGAAGAGAGAGATATATACATAGGAAGGAGGGGATGGGGATAGTGGATACAGATCCAGAGAGAAAGTGTAGAGAGAAAAATAAAGAGAGATCGAGAGAGGGGGAGAAAGAGAGACAGAGAGAGAGGACGAGAGACAGAGAGAGAGAGAGAGAGAGAGAGAGAGAGAGAGAGAGAGCGAGAGAGATAGACAGACAGACAGAGAGACAGAGAGAGGACGAGATAAAGAGAGAGGGAGCGAGAGAGAGAGAGAGAGAGATAGAGAGAGAGAGAGTGTGAGGACAGAGATAGTAATAAAACAAGCGGAAGAGACATAAACCTACAGAGAAACTATATATAATCACGAACTATATCAATATCAGACTCATTGATCCAAATTGATCGTAACCACATATACTGCAGGGGCAGAGTCGGAGATAGTGAGTGAGACTAACAGTAGCCAGATGTACGTAGTATATACATGTTAGTCGTCCCGACGACTTCGTCAGCGCCTGGAGAAGTCCTTCAGGGCGAGGGTTAACAGACCGCTGCCTCCGCGCCATCATATCAATGAGTCCGTCTGGAGGGTCGACTCCAGCTAACTTCATTGCGAGTTCCATTCAAACAGCAGACATTGCTCGCCAGTTCCAATCAGCAAAGCAATATACTTGTCCAACAGGTACACGTCTTAAAGTGCACTTAATAAATTATTAAAATATACCCTTGCATATATTAGGTCCCGCTGATAGCAAGAACTGGTATACGTTTCAGGATATGAACTATAAAGAAATGCTAGTAGATGATTGATCTTTGCGGACAGAGATTTTAACTGTGTGTATGTTTCAAGTGTGTATGCCTTCACATTGATCGGCACCCACGCCATCAAAAGGGTTGAATAGCCAACTAGTCGAGTGGCCACCTACGATTATTGTTTGGAATACATCTTTGGCATGTAATATCGTACGTAACATATATCTATCCCTAAACACATTGCATTTCACTTACAACAGGTATGCAAATAGTGCTGATCGCTTTGGACTGTATCGTGTTAGTTTTATTTTTAGTTGTTTTTGTTTTTTAACTTGGTGGTTAGAGTCGCTTTCTAGAATCTTTCACTAATATCACGACTTGTCAGTTTAGGGCAAGAGGAAACCCGCAACATCCATAGCACTGACTGTTGCAATTTAACCTGCGAGCACCGGCTGGTACTGACAAACCAAGGATGATAACTGTATTGCCACTCTGCAGACAGTTCGTACTATCAATATCGCGTCAGAAAGGTTACTTTGTACCAGAAAGCGAACCAGTACCTCTACAAATGTGGTCTAGAGTAGAGAGCCATCGTGATAACCTTCTGGAATGAAACTAATGTTGCAATGCAGAAATATGCTCTTGAGATCTCCAATATCAAAGACCCTGCCTCGAAATCTGCACTTTGCGCTTCATATAAATATTGAGCGGAATAAAGTGCACTAGTTTGATGAACATTGTGGAATAAACCATTGAACGAGGCAAGAAAAGGTTGAATTAGTTCCAGGTACAAAATCGACTAACCATTAAGTAGGTTACCCAGATGTCAATAACTATGTTTAATAACGCTATTGGGACTCGCTACATTTCGCGGGCAATGATGGACGACCGAGAGTTCGATCCCCGCTTCAAACCATGCTGGTACTTTGGACAACCGAACATGATATATCTCAGGAAGATAAATCTACACTCGGCCTGCTAAACCCTATGCAGTAACTTCCCTTCCATCAGATAATTAAACTTTTCTTTAAGCAATCTTATCGACGGAAAGCATAAGCTCCATGCAGCGTGCTGAGATTCGCCGCAGATAGAGGTGGAATAGACGATTCCGTTCACGATGCTTGTAAAACGTCATTCGGAGCTAATGAAGTTGTCAATAGGCACCACGTAAACTAATCAAGAGTTACCGCCCATTAGAAAATTCCCGGATGCAAATAGTAGAATGCTAGCCAGGCACTAAAGGTGGAAAGGTTTTAGTGACCCGTCCGAAACGCTCGATCAATGTCGCTACAAGTCTAGCGACTGGATAGAATGATTACCACTGTCTAATTGGCCTATTTACTGATTCGTGTTTATTTCCTGGACAAATAGTAGCAAGAACACATCTTCTCAAGCAA
The DNA here is from genome assembly GCA_034780755.1 of Lepetodrilus elevatus. Taxonomy (NCBI): domain Eukaryota; kingdom Metazoa; phylum Mollusca; class Gastropoda; order Lepetellida; family Lepetodrilidae; genus Lepetodrilus; species Lepetodrilus elevatus. Next base: position 4,395 of record JAVCKZ010115589.1, on the reverse strand, counting down.
CGATCTGTCTTGATTCGTATAACTGCGTTTTACCATTTCCAGTTAAAGTAAAAAAAAAAGAAATCACATCCTGGTTCAAAAATCAAATTAAAAAATAGTTTTAAAACACGTCACATAATAGGTATATTGTAACATTTGAAACATGTACAATTCTAGAGTTAATGCGATAAGTCGCCACAAATTCATGTTGTCATCCTACCCATGATATAGTTTGACAATGTTTATTTTATAATATAAGGAAATAATATACCTACAGTTACCTATCTGTTTATGTGTCTATAATCGATCCGGTATCGACCTGAAAACAAATCTGTAACCTACAAATAACCCCACCGGAAACTGCATATTACGTTTCTGGAATAAGAAAATAATAACACTATCCTTAGTATCGTTTCTCGAATCGCTCATATCTACTACGAGACCATAGCGTTCTCGTAAGCGCGCGATCCCCATGTATTAGAGATCGCTACGAGCGTCCTACTGGTATCGTAGTAGATATGAGAGCTTCGAAAAACGGTACCCAGGTGGAGAGTTTCTTGTAAGTAAAATATAATGGAACCCTACCCTGGACTTCTGCGGTAGCTGGTTTCCAATACTGGGCGCTCGTGTGCGAAACTGCGCAATTCTAAGGTAACTATAATGTCATCCTTACCACTGATGCTGTCTAACGTTGGAGCAAGGCCTCCCTTAAGAGTTACACAATTTCGTACCGGAAAGCCCAAGAAAGCAAACAGCAACTACCTTTGGAAATTGTCCTTAAGATTTCTGTATTCCAGAAACCTACCGTATTTTATTATTACATCGCGTCTGGTCGTCTAACAACACAATCGACTACGAAGGTTGTGTGGCCAACATGGCGATATTGAATAACCTCTCTACTTTAGAACACCGCAATCATACAGAGTGCTGCTGTGGCGAGTCGTCCACGTCAAAGAGCTAGACCTATACTGGGAGTAAGAAGAGAAGTACTTACCCGAAATGAATTCAGCGTCCCAAAGTAAATGGGCACAAACGCCAACCATATAATACAAGTCGTGTACATAGAGAATCCGATGAATTTAGATTCGTTGAAATTTTCAGGAATCTTTCTCGTCTTGACGGCGTAGACAGTACAGATGATGATGAGGAGCATGTTGTACACGAGAGACACTAGGAAGGAGATGTCGTCACTCCGACACTTGAGGATGATTTGGGCCTTCCTCTCGTCCGGGAAGTAGAGTTTGACCCTCGGGGGTTCTAAGAGAAACCACACACACGTAAATACGACTTGAATGAGCACGAGAAGTCCGGCTATCACTAACTGAGACTTGGGACTTATAAACGGAGGTCGCTTAGCCGACTTCCTCGCACTTTCAAATATCCTTGAAATTCGATTGGTTTTTGTCAACAGAGCCGAGTACACGAGAGAGAATCCGAACCCGACTCCAAATCTCTGAAAGGCGCAGGTTATAGGGCTCGGCATAGCGAGAAGGACGAAGGTCATTAGGTAGCAGAAGAGACATCCGGACAGCAGCATGTAGCTGAGCTCACGCCCCGACGCCCTCACAACAGGGGTGTCGTTGTAGATGACGAAGAGGAAGATGGTGAAGGAGGTGGCGAGGATCCCGAGGCCGGACAGACACATGGGAATTATGGCGAAGAAGGTGTTCCAGGTCATGTGTTCGATCTGCAGATGGTAACATCCGGTCTTGTTCTCGTAAGGCCACGAGCCAGGGTCGCACGCCTGGCAGGTCTTTTCGTCCTTGACGTACTCGTACACTTGGCAGTTCGTACAGATCCAGCAGCATTGGTCGCCGTGACCCATGTTTTTTATCTGTCCGTCCTTGCAGGGCTCGCTGCACCTCGACGTCGGGATGTCCTTCGTGCCTCCGGCCCAGATGATCTTATCGAGGTCAATGTCGAGGCTGGTCGCCCAATGGCCGACCTCTCGGTACTCGTACTGGCGAGTTGTTCGGTTCCTCTGGTAGTTCATGATGGTATATCGCGCCGGTGCGTCGCCATATTTGTCGAAGCTTACTCTAGCGCCATACCCATCTGAAACAACGAAAAAAACAATATCGTGTCAGTTGCAATTCGGTGTAATCGTATAATTATGATGAATTGTCTGGGACAACATCTAGTATGTCTTGTAAAATATAAAAGTTACATTGATTGATTAATTGATAGATTGGTCTTCGTGTGAGACATTGTATTTGTTTGCAGTTTTGTTGCGTGCTTTTATTTGTTGGTTGTTAATTAAGATATTTATTTGGTTGTAGTGTTTTCTGAAACATCACAGTGCATACATCATGCAGGTAGATTGCTCATACTCTCGTTAGTGAAAATATATCGAAGATACACGCACTTCAAAGGAGGGTTATATTAATGTTTATTGTCCTCAAACTACATACGGGAACTGTGTTTACATTAATAATAACGGTAGAATTAGTTATACCAAAATAGCCTCATAATGTGTGCGGTTATCAATATCCAAAGGAGAAATGATTTGACAATAACATAAACATTTCAGGAAGGAGATAGATCGAATTGATTCTGTTGACGTGCCATGTAGTACTGTTCTGTGTGAGCGACTTCGATCGTACACCGCCTGTCTGTACTTGCATATCATTGTCAACTCGTTAATGATAACATGACGTGTCAACTCGTCCTACTCTCCTCAATGATAACACGACGTGTAAACTCGTCCTACTCTCCTCAATGATAACATGACGTGTTAACTCGTCCTACCCTCCTCAATGATAACATCACGTGTCAACTCGTCCTACCCTCCTCAGTGATAACATGACGTGTCAACTCGTCCTACTCTCCTCAATGATAACACGACGTGTCAACTCGAGAGCACGGGCGAACCATGACTCTTTCTCGTGAAACTAACTAAACAATCGTAACTGCAATGTCATAGTTGAATTGTAACCGATGGACATTAAAATTAATTAACCTGATTTCACAGTTTAGTATTTTGTATTCGTAGTCAGAACGTACTCAGCTTCGACCGATCCTGCTCGTCCCAACACGCCTATCCCTTAAATAGTCTTACGCCTTAGTCCGGGCGTAACTCGAGGGCGTACGCCTGGCCTAGTATGCACGCCCACAACATACGCCGCGATTTACGCCCCGATGACCCGCGCGCAGCCCAGATATTTTTCCGAATACGTGCATTGCGACTTCAATCCGTTTTAATAAATTGAAACGGCTCAGAGCGAAGCACTGCCAATCCAAAGACATTAAGTTATCGTCTCAATTTAATTCGACGCCGGGATCTTAATGGAAAGTGAATTAACTGAAATCACAACGCTCTTAGTTTATCGTGCGCTCCTCTGCCGCCGCCTCTTTGATCGTTCTGCATGCAGATATCCATTATGATTTCAAAACATTCAGTGTAATGTCATCTGCTTGTTTGAACTATTTAACGGGCCTATCATCATACAAGCAATGCTTATTGATTATAGTCATTAACCATGATGTAACAAGCCGGTGCACTCGCCTGTGTTTACTTAAACGATCGACGTCCGGGTTACCTGCCCCTAGTGATGATTGCAGACACCAGAGCGCCTCTCAAACTTGTACATGGTATCAGATAAAGAATCTCAGTCAGAAAGGATGATATCCATTATTAATGAGATCCTTTTCCGATATTGAATTCGAAGTTTACATTTGCTAACTTATTTTAAATTATTATTATTTTAAAAACTAATAACTGAATTAACACGAGAAATCCGGCTATCACTAACTGAACAATAACATTTATAAAGGATAAATAATACTAAAAGGTAAAACACCCTGTACAATATTTATTCATTAGAAGGATGAAAATCAGAATTCGACACGATGGCGTAGTTCTATGGTACTTCAATCTGCACACACCCTCAATAAAACCGCGATGTGTCGGTCATATGTTGAGAATTTAAGACGCATGAGTACTTTCCACGCTAACAAGCTCCGCAATAGGAAGAGCATCAAGCCTCGTCTTAACAAAAGTGTGGCCTCTACTAACTCCCGAGATCCGCTACACGGTATTAAAAAGTGGAACTACACAGCGAACCCCGGCATGTATTGGTTTTGGTAACAAAAGCGGAGACGGCCAAAGGATAACTCATTTAATGGGTCGAATCAATAGGTGTTGTTGCAGCGTATATTAAGCATCTGTATTGACCCAATGATCAGTAGGGTCACAGAGCTAGGAGGTCAAATCACGGGGCAAGCGGTACAGGCACTTTCAGGCCAACCGAGTGGATGCATTTTTTATTACCATGATTAAATATATATGAACGTTTAAGATCGAACGCTTTATACAGTTGGCCGCTGGTTTGTGATGCATGTTCCACTACTACTACTACTACTACTACTACTACTACTACTACTACTACTACTACTACTACTACTACTACTACTACT
>JAVCKZ010115578.1:0-10009 GCA_034780755.1 Lepetodrilus elevatus | reverse complement strand
GGAAGTACAAACATGATTTTATGTATGTCAAGTGAATGTATTTTGCAGTTGTAGCTAAGAACTAGTCCCAAACGACCTTAAATATCTGTGATATTATGCCTTTAAGAGTCATGATGCTTGAAGGATAATTACTAGGCCTGTAGACATAGATACAAAACAAGTAACGTTTTGTTAAATGTCATATTTGTATATTGTATTTGCGTAGAAAGGAAACCAATGTTTCAATATATATACTGGACGTTTATATACGATCTAACTCTGAAATATTAGTCATGCATGCGCAGCTTGGAGTTCTATAGCCTGTACGTTGGTTACCCGTTATCCGGGGGGGGGGGGGTGTCGGACAGGGGCCCTGGGGAAACTGTTGTAACTTATAAGTGTATATGGCCTAATGGATTCTTCCATCCTCGAAATTGAGGTATTTGACGGAGGTTTCATAATGGCCAGAGTTTTGAGGATGGGATTTTTCAGAATGCCAAGAAAACGACGTGTATCCTACTGAATGAGTTTTGGGGGTATTCCGTATGGATCCGTTTTCCCCACAGTATTGGTAAAATCTTAAAACTGTTTCGTGTAACGAAATAATCGCATCCGGTATTGCGTCTGGGAGCTCTTCCTTCAGCAGGTAATGTTTACCCGGTATACAATCTACTATAATTTGAGAACAACAGCTTGGGCTGAATATTTCCCAGGGAGTTGATAATTCAACCTGCACGATACGTATCACATGGATCATGCTTGCCATTTCGGATCAGTGACGGATATAGGCCTATACACATTATCAATTATTATGTTTTCTAAAAGTATGTATTTTATTGTTGTTGTTGCTATTCTTCTTCTATTTTCTTCTCCTCCTTCTCCCTTTTCTTCTTCTAATCTTTGTTTTTCGCTACTTACCATAAACGTCATGAGAAGCGGAAGTGCATGTAGTTAATTGAATAACTAAGTGAATGTAATGCCCCCGAAGCCTGCATATGACACTAGCTTTTCTTGACGTATATTTAACATCCCCCCGGGTGCGTGGAATCACGGCGACGACTAAATTAACGACTGCACAGTCATCCTGAAAGAATTCGTAACCATTCATTGTCACAACTGTCGGAAACGAATGTCTAATAATCATTGTCATATTTATATACTACTAGTATATGAATTGATAGAAAGACTATGGATTTCAATGAAAATAAATGTCGACCTATTGTTCTAAGTATGTTTGCAATAATTAAACGTTAGATTTATGATTAGATAATTTAGATTTATTTTCAAATGTGTCAGTCTGATAGAATTCGAAGTAGTCATAAAATACAGGTATTAAATCTATCCTGTATGCTAATGCTATGCATGCATGGTTGTCTTGCTCTGCTCTGAGTGTAATGTGCAGATGCGGATGCTTTACATATAGTAGTACGTATTAGTACAGCTTAACGGCGGTTGGATAATCCTCAGGTGGATGAGACAGTTCAATGTGTATTTACTGAGTTATATAGTCCATTATGCAATTCAATTCAATTCAATTTTATTTCTCTTTTACCACGTATACGAGACATTATATAAATATTAATACAAAACAAGTATTCAAGATGATGGATGGACATATAAATGTGTTTTACTTCACTGCACAACCATATCAACTGTATAGGTCTATCTAAATGCATACTGACTCAAGGCATACGAGTTGCGCTAAATTCTAGGCCCCTATAACCAGATGAGAATATATTCTAAATCGAAGCTAAACCTACCATAAATATACGTAGCATAGGCCATATTATTATGAGAATCAATGGACATTTTGAAGACTATAATATGGCTATAAAGGTAGATGATGCATGGTGTTTCCTGTCATTGGTAGATACTAGTAGTATAATAGTGTAATTTTTTAGTTTACTAGAAGCATAGGCCTACTATGGTCGATTATTCAATTATAAATAGATATAATTTATATTTAAAAAAATGAACAATTGTGTATACTAGAATACTGTTTTATGTATTTGTGTAAACAGGTGCGAACGGAGAAAACGAAACCAACTGTCACCAGCGGTTTGATTATTATGGAAATATAATGAAATTGACACGGCACTTGAGCCTTATTATTCAATCTAATTATTCAGTCTTATTATTCAGGATTATACATATTAATTATTGTTATTTTATATTACAAATTATATATTCGGGCAACACAGAGGGTGTGGTGTCTAAGATCGTCCCACCTCTCCACGTTCCCCGAGCTCCTTAGACCACCCTGATCAGTGCTGGACCATATCTATGATTGCGACGATGTGGGAAATACAGTTCCAAAATGAATAGGTTGAACATGTTCAAAGTAGCCTATAGGCTAGGCCCTATTAAAATATTAGTTATTATAGGCCCTTTCCCTATGCCTAATTATAAGACCGTCACTTTGGATTTCAAGAGCGCAATTAAGTTTCAGCTATATCGATCGAACCACATGACATACATTCATTAGGCTATAATAAAATGTTATATCATACTCTATGTCTAACCTACTGGATAATATAGATATAGGCTATACAATTGTATTAGGTGCTATTCAAAGTCTAGCTCGAGAATCCTCTCGCTGCATGTAACTGGCCATAATGAGACTTTTTATGTAAGATGGCTATATAGTAATTACATAATAAAAGTCTCATATGGCCAGAGGATCTGCTCTAACAAACTGTAGGCATACTCTTGCGTTAGCGTAACATAATTATTCAGTTCTGTTAGTGAAGTTCCATTCTTTGGTAGGACTACATTTTACAGAATGATTAGATATCATATTATGTAGGCCTATTCATATGTAGGCTAATGGACTAGGTATCTTGCTATTCTCTAACAAATGTAGGCCTACGTGAGCCTGTACAATGTAGAAAAAAAAGTTTGCTAAGAAAAACAAACATCTCTAGGGATGTAACTCGTTCCCTTTCCCGTCGAATACCATGCCTAACGGGTTTGTAAAGTATATAGATATGTTCACGAGTCTTAGTAGTGGATCTTGTTTGTATATGCGGCTCTTGGCAACGAATGTTGATGTTATAAGCGGCATTATCACGTGACCTCCCTTAGGAGCCGTGCTGCATTTCCGGTGTTTTCGTTCACTCAAGTGGGAAAGAGAAGCGTGTTACCAGCAAAAACAATGTACCCGTTCGGTGATGTAACCCCCACGATTGACAATTTAGATAATCGTCATGGCTATGCCATGATGATATCATCTCTATTTTTCTTTGTTTTATGTAACTTTTTTATCATTTACCGAGTGACTCCTGTCTCTCTCAAAACTGAAGTTGAGCGGTGGAAATGGAGAAACTTGCTAGTTTCATGGGTACACGCCCTGATTTGTGCAGTGTGGCTTGTTGTCAGGTGAGATTGTATTTTCTGGCTGTCACACAGACAATATGCAACATGTATGATGAATACAGTATTTATTCTGACTGGGATCTGCAGCACGTAATAAATAATTATCTTATCGCGTTAACGAGTTACGAGGGCACTGGCAGGTGACCTAGAATTTAGAAAGTCGTATACACTTAAATGTTGTAACTTAATAAAAGTATTCTTTGAAACTTTTATGTTGATTATTTATGTTGTGTCTATAGATGCTTCAACTACATGCATCTAAACTTTCAATCATAACTTGTGGTCATCCTCAAAACACCGGTCATAATGCCTACTTTCCATTCGTCAAATATCCTGGAGATAACATTTCAACTATTTTTTTTCTTTTCTGGCTCGTGAAGTTTGGATGATTATCTATTAAAATAATGGATGAATATCTATTAAAATAATTAACATATCAATCAATCACACAACTCGTCGTTAGAAATTTAGATCCAGAAGGAATGTAGTTGGACAGTACACTGGTAAATTGGTAGCATGACAGACTTAGAAATTAGATCTTGAAATCGGCCCTAGGCCCCAGCACTTAGTAAAAATAGATAGTGATTTTAGGAAATCATTTATAGTTTTTGTGTTGTTTTTGTTTCCAGTTTGCTTATTTTGCACCGAGACGTGTTTGAGGATCTACTGCTGAAGGTGTACTATTCAGAGTACATCTTGCTGGCATTCTCTACAGGTAGATTGTCCACCTGACTTCACCATTCACTACTATTTTAGTTGGGTGGGGTCATTTGTAGACACTTTGCGATATTCTGGATCAGAGATATATGTGCTCGTAGTCGTACCTATTTGCTAGGTTTTCATGCCAAGCATCTTGAATGCTTGGAATTTGATGAATTACTATGATACATAATTAAGTTTTCTTAAATTTCAAATTAGAAGCAATTTGATTGGTTGTGACTACAGTCACAGTGGCATATTTCTATGTTGTAACTCCATAATGGAAACATACCATTTAGGTACGAGCACACGTATGTTTACTGTGATCAGACAGGTTCATGTTATTGTCGAGCTGTCCATCTGCCCAGAGATTGCAGAACTGTTTTATTCCATGCTCAAATGGGGTTACTGCACAAATCCCAATGATTATGATAAGAATAAATTGAATAATTGTATATTCAAATTCACCTTCTCAACTCCCTGGGGAGTATACACCCAAGCTGCCATTTACATAAACAATTCCATCTCATTCTACCGGGTACCCACATACAGCTGGGTGGACTGGAGCAGTGTTGCACTTTGCTCAATAGTGCTATACAATGGCATGAGCTAGCCTCGGAACCCAGGACTTCCGGGCTATTAGGCAGAATTGCTACCTCTAAGACCACTGCTCCATTCCATGTCAATAACTAGATTTATCCAAAATTGTAACTGTACTAGTTTTAGAATAGCTGTTTCAATGTTGCACATTTCTGAACATGTCTGTAAGGTGCTGATTGTTTCTATATTTCTGTTACAGGATACTTTGTTTATGACTTCTTAGACATCGTCATCAGTAGGAAGATTAAACTGATGTGGGAAGTGATTGTACATCATCTAGCAGTGAGTGGTCATATCTCTAAAACATCGCCACTCTACACATAATGCCCGATTTTATTATTTTATTTCTCATTATGAAATGGCTAGAAATATCAGTAAAATGTCTGTAGCACGTGTAGAGTTACATGTATATGCCAGGCATATCCGTGGAAACCTGTTGTATTATTTCATGGGGTCAATTTAATTGCATTGCTCTGGAAGCTGAAATCACAAAGTCTGTCTTTTTTTTGGCATGCCTGATACACCGACAAACCACTTTGATAGTGTGGTGAGGAATGTTTAATAATATAAAATTTGAAAATTAGGTTGTTCTATGACCTAATATAACTTGGTATATATTTGTGCTTGATCATTGATGTTGATAATTATTGATGTTAACATTGTGGTCGTCACATAATAATATAATCATAGATGAAATATTACCGCTATGATGTAATGCACTAACTCTGATGCTGACCAGGGATCAAAATTAACACTAGCCTCCTAGCCCGGGCCATTTCTCCCCATCAGGGTTCACAATTAACACTTGCCCACTAGCCCGGGCCATTTCTCCCAATGCTAAATGTATCATAAGCATTAGTACTAGTAGAAAATCACAACATTTGTTATTTGTATCATTATTCAGGCGAGTACGTTTTAAAGTTAAGTTTCTATTGCTGCCAATGCTATAAAGGTATCATAAGGGCTAGTAGAAACTCACAACATTTGTTATTTGTATCAATATTCCTGCTAGTTTTAATGTTCTATCGCTGGAGTCTGACACCGCTGTTCTCTGTTCCCCCAGGTCGCCACCATGTTCTGGTACAACATGCACTACTACATCGCCATCTCGTACGCGTGCATCGCGCTGCTGGCCGAGGTCAACTCGGTGTTCCTGCATGCCAGGAAACTGTTCCAGATGCTGGGGATGAGCTTCGACCACTGGCTGTACCGCGTGACCGCCGTCCTAAACATCATCACCTTCTTCATCTTCCGTGGAGCCGCGCTGGTCATCATCGACACCGGCATCTTCATCTGGTGTCACCGTGTTTCCTTTCCGTATCTCGTATGTCTGTTCTTATCCATGCTCACCATAAGTGTCATTAACCCCATTCTGTTCTGGAGGTTACTCAAGAACGACTTTCTCCGAAGGTTTTCCAAACAAGAGGTGAAGGAGAAGTCGACGACGAAGAAGGATAAGCTGGGAAATGGATTTCAAAATAATAACGTGAAATTAAGTCACGATCATTTTAGTTAACGCTTGAATCTTAAATGTATCCTGACTTTTCAAGACCAGCTTTCAGATTTGATTCCTGAATTTCTCGGCTATTTTGTCAAACGATCAAAATCAGATTTCCGTTTTTATAAGATCTCTATGTCAATAGTGGTCTGTGTAGTTTCTGGTTCAGATTGCATCTATGCCAGCTTGAAATAGGAAACGTGTGCAGGGATCTATTCAGTATTGTTCACAAGGTGCCTACGGCAGATTATTTTTGTAAATCAGTAGTGTTTATTTGGATGTTGACTGGTCAAAGTCCTACCTTCGAACTTCGGGTCGAGTTATGTCAGTAATCTGTTCGCAGCTCATATCATTATGTATCATTGCGTATCGTGTATCGTGAATTCTGTGCTTTAACAACTTAACAATGCAGTGTGGTGTGATGTGACCAGCCAGCTCACAGTACAGATAAGATTTAGCGTCCATTAGGGTAGATTTATAACTATTGCCATCTTGTCAAACAAACGCCAATTGAAGAGAGATTTTACATGAGAATGTGTAAACATAATATATATGACGGTATAAGCTGAGTTCCAGCTAGGCTGCTCACATTATCCCTGTCTAGGGAGCAGTTTGCTGTGAACACACAGTCACACAGATAGGATTGCTATAGTGTACCCGTCATGAAAAATCTTAATACTTCTATGTCTGGGGCGGTATCCTATATATATTTTTACCAAGTTTTCTATGTATTTGGCCTACCGATAGTCAAACTTTATCAAATCTATTTCTAAAACTTCAGACTAACCCAATACAGAAAAATGAGTCAAAATGTGTTGCAAAGTTGGTGTTTTTCCGACTTAATAGGATACCACCTCTGATTTATAGACATTGATTTAAAAAAATAATAATTTGGACTCAGGACTCTAACATACCCAACGTACAGGAGCAAGTTAAACCTATTTGTTGACATAACACTTTTGGTGCCTTTATAACTTGCCCTGACCATGCTGACTGGCCCTGTAGGCAAATAACTCAAATTTTTAGTTTTGAGCCCTGACATAGAAAAGTACATTACCGTACTAATGATATTACTAGTTATGATAATTTGTTATCATAGGTCAACCATGGTTGACTCGTCAACCTACTGGATGCAAACACTGATGTCAAATGGTAATGTTACTAGCAGAGGGTCGTCGCCTATGGGTGAAAGATTCCCACCGTGACGTAAAACAATAATTCACTCACTAGCAGAGAACTGGGCTGCGTTTAGGCTGCAAGACTTATCTCTATGAAGTGCTACATAGCGCTACAGTAGTCGTTCAGCCAACACATGGTAGTACTACGTAGCACTACTTTTTACTTTGGCATTTGAGCCCATAGTGTTTTGTCACAGGCACTTGAATATTAACAAAATAAAAATCACTATCAAACATACCCCCTCTGACAACACTATAAATACCGAAAGGTAAGACAGTCGCCATATAATGGCATCTTGAGAGGGGGTATTTTTTATAGTGATTTTTATTTTGTTAATATTCAAGTGCCTGTGTGTTTTGTAGGAAATATGAGGAAAACCCAAAACATGAACTGAATGAACTGCATGCGTGTGCAACTAGATTTCCTGCAATTTGTCTACAAAATTGTTCTGCCATTCACTACTTTATAGAAGAGTAGCTTAGTGCAGTGTAGAGATAAGTCGTGCAGCCTGAAACGCAGCCCTCTTAACGGAGAAGCTCAGAAATATTTCAACTATTGTTGGTAGTGGGTTTGACTTTGATGTACTTGAAATAGTTAATATTATATTCATGTAGTATGTTACCGGTATATGATATTTGGGTTGTATGAGAATTTGTGATTTATAGGTTAGATCTATGTTTGTGAGGAAATATACAGATAGAACAATATGGTGTGTTTATATTTGGTCAATTTTGTCCAACTGTGAAATGAATGCATTTCTTGTAAAAGATATTTTTTACTCTTTTCAGAAAAACAAGCTTCCATGCTTAATATAATATTTTCATAAAACAGCTATAGTTTTTTTTTCTACTTAGTCCCTAGACTGCTTAGTTTTATGATTAAGCAAACATAATACTGATTATTCAGAATATTGTTTTACTGGTATTCTATTGTATATATGTATGCTATGTAAATCCATATTTTAATTGCATAATTTTAGTCATGGATATTTTCGTAAAATAGGTTGTAATGGTGTACAAAGTCTAACATGTTCTTTTATAAAAGTTAAGATTATTTTTTATTGCAGATGCATCTTTTTTACTGTTTTGGTCACCGTTGTCTTAGCTTTTGCTGTTTAATCCCCAAAATAATGAATACCAGTCTTAAACAAGTTAACAGGCTTATCTCTAAGTTTGAATTGTATGGGATCTGCAAGCAGTAGCTCCAGTATACCAGTCTTCAATTAGTATAGTTATATAGGTTATAGGTACAACTCTGATATTGTTTTTGATTAGATCATTGATACCAAGATTTACACAACCGAGCAACCAAAAACATTGTTTTATAATCGTTTTTATGCCGAGTGGTTGGAATTTATAAAACAATTGTTATTCTATGGAGTTTTCTCGTTTATCGGTAATGGAACAGATGTTATCTTATTAAATATAATTTATTATATAATCAAAATAAATATACTACCCGTTGATTTTATGCAGTTTATATGAAGCAGTCCTGTAGATTTATGCCAGTAATATTGCTGTGTGGTGAAGGATATGGTGGGGGCTGTTGCCTGGATCCAGACTTGTGCTTTATTCCCCAGACACAGACCCAATTTCTTGCAATCCGATTGGCTCACGTGGTTAGTGTTAGGAAAATATTTTCATCTTATTTTGTTATCGCAAATGAGTCAGAGATTCCCGCAGCGACATTAAACTCCATATTCACTGACTTTTATTTTGGGTCACGTGAACCAATGAGATCGCCAGGAATTGCGTCCGGTTCTGGTGAATAGACTCCGGGTCTGGTGAATAGATCTTGTCTGAAGAATATTATGGAGAGGTTTTCTCCTAGTGCGTCATTTATTATCTGCCCTTGGTATGATATTTATGTGTGCTTCTATCGCTACCAATATATACAATTTTATAAGAGTGGGGAACACTCGTACGTTGAAATGAAGTCTTATTCTTGCCACTGGCTGGCATATTGTCTTAGTTAATTCATATTTTATTTAAATGTACTAAAACCACTGTTCGTGTCTTTTTGGTTCATTATGGAACATGTACTACTCTGCTCAATGGATTGATTGAATATTACAAGATAGGGTTTAGCATGGCCATACCATATATAAAAAGTCACATATGGCCAGTTACACGCTAGAGGATTCTCGAGCTAGGCGGTGGGTTGCAGTGTCTTCAAATAATATCCCATGATGGCTTGTAATTTAACAGAAATCAGCTGCAACTTTCAATAAATGTGACAATTAACACTGGAACTTCAACAGCTGATTTTTAAAAAAAAAATGTGTTTGCTGCCAAAATGTACTGTTCTTCAAATTTGTATATCCTAGTTTTCAATCTAGAGCATTAGCTTATCCAAGATCCTTTGTTCCTTTTATTTGGGTAATTTGTATATGACAGTATGTCTACTATATTTGTTTAAGGGACCAAACGGGTACTAGTATCGATCTTAATATCATGCAGACAATTCAATGACCGGCTTGATATTAACATTGGCATTGCAATAAACATGTTCATGCTGCATAGAAACTGTTTCCAATATTTGTTTTCACACACAAATATTTTATGACCTGCATTTTATGTAACATCCTACAGGTAGTATGGACCTTTATCACCCAATCTAGGCTTTGAGAGTAGATATATGCTGTAGATAAAATTGTTATCTCCCGGAGATAACACAATC
>JAVCKZ010115567.1:0-10010 GCA_034780755.1 Lepetodrilus elevatus | reverse complement strand
CAATAGCCATGTAACCAGACACCAGTAACCTAGCAACAATAGCCATGTAACCAGACACCAGTAACCTAGCAACAATAGCCATGTAACCAGACACCAGTAACCTAGCAACAATATCCATGTAAAAAGACACCAGTAACCTAGCAACAATAGCCATGTAAAAAGACACCAGTAACCTAGCAACAATAGCCATGTAACCAGACACCAGTAACCTAGCAACAATAGCCATGTAAAAAGACACCAGTAACCTAGCAGCAGTGCCGCAGCAACAGTCCAGGTTGTATTACGTCGCGGCACCTCGCCTCCTGCCTGACTGAGACTGCGACATCAAAGAACAACAGGCTGGCGGGATCGGAGGAAGCTGTACTCGGTGGGGCCGGATTAGCGGATATTACCCACGACACCCTTTGGAATCCATTGCCCAGGATAATTCAATGATTGAATAATTAATGGAGTAATTTGATCTGAGGAAGATGACAAGTGGTGATTCGAGCACATGTGCCCCGATTGATCGTGTAGCAGGCTTCACTGTGACTCACAATCCCGTCTAAACAGATCCTGGCCGAGATGTTGGTGCAGCACTTTCAGGGGTTTACATCTGAGCCGCTCAAAGATACTTTTATCTCTTCATCGCAATTTATAAAGTAGGATTTACTATGCAATAGTGCTAATATAGTTTCTAGTCTGTCTAACAGTTGTTATTGAGGTTTTCTTATACGATTGAACCATGTATGTTGTAAAAGTAAATTTTAATGGTGTAGTTGTTAGTTACTTACATAATTAAGTACAAATAATAATAATAATAATAATAATAATGTGAACATTTATATTGTGCCAAATCTATCCTTTGAAAGCATGCTCATAGCGCTACATTATTACCCCGGCAATGGATCTGTGCATTAAATTTTGTTGGAGTATACAACCCAAGCTGCCATTCAAGGCGCTACAAGGTTATCTTCTTCTGGATACCCATTCTCTGCTGGGTGAACAGAGGCATTTTCAAACTAAACCACTTGCCTAAGGTGGCACCACAAGATTTTCAGCATGTGTCATGATGTGATTCAGTGTGGGGCAGGAACTAATCCTAGATACTTGAATTGCAATAATTATTATTATAATAATACTAAGTAGAAGAAGGTGATACTAATAAACAAGAGGTAGTACATATACATGTAAATTATTAATGACCTACGAATACTTGTGCTGAAAGGTATAGCAAGTAGCTTGAGTACTATAGTATCTAGTAAGGCAATTTAACTTAAGTTCAATGTTGCTAAACATGAAAAGTATCTTATTTGAGTGATATGCATTCTGTGTTTCTAAGTATGAAATGCAGCTTGAATTATGTGACTGTTGTTTAGTTCTATGTTGCCTAGTGTACACAGGTATGTGTGTTTGTTTAGTTTTATGTTGCCTAGTGTACACAGGTCTGTGTGTTTGTTGCAGGTACGGCTTATTATCTGTGATGTCCGACGAGGCGTGTCCAATCTGTCCAATCATCAACAGGAGGTCCTGCAAGAGCTACAAGCCTTGGTGTAAATGTCCTTCTGGTCCTACAGGACTTCAAGGACATCCTACAGGAACTACAGACCTTGGTGTAAATGTCCTTCTGGTCCTACAGGACTTCAAGGACATCCTACAGGAACTACAAGGACATCCTACAGGAACTACAGACCTTGGTGTAGATGTCCTTCTGGTCCTACAGAACTTCAAGGACATCATACAGTAACTACAGACCTTGGTGTAGATGTCCTTCTGGTCCTACAAGACATCCTACAGAAGCTACAGACCTTGGTGTAAATTGTCCTTCTGGTCCCATAGGACATCAAGAACAGAGTTCTATTAACAGATTGTCTGCCTTCACTTGGAGGGATGAACTAGAGATAATCATGGCCTGAATCCCACACACTGTTCATCACCATCTGCAATTGTAGAGCCAACCTGTGCTCAAGACAGAAAGGTGAAGGTGGCAGCTGTGTCCCAAGATGATCCCCAATCTTGTAGTTGACTGCACAGATCACACACTGGTGATGTCTGGTGTCTGAATGCTGGAGGTTTCCATGTATTGCTGTTAAACCACAACTGGAGAGTTCATCACGGATACCCGCAGCTGGACGTAGTGGTAGTGAAGGCTTCAGACCAGTCACAGTCACAGTGATGCACACTATGTAGTGAAGGCTTCAGACCAGTCACAGTCACAGTGATGCACACTCTATGTAGTGAAGGCTTCAGACCAGTCACAGTCACAGTGATACACTCACACAGACCACACAGTGTTCGCACATCACATGCACGGCCAGAGATTATGGACATACTCTGCCTAATCAATGTTTCTGATACCCAGGCTAAGTGTTTGTTTGGTGCAAGAGGATTTGCACCACCTTGCAGGGGAGCTGTTCATGACAATGTGTGTCTGTGTTGTACTCATGTATGATATGTGTACAGCTCTTTAACTATATTTGTACAGCTCTTGAAGTTGTACTCATGTGTGATATTTGTACAGCTCTGTAACTAGCTTGTTCAACATGCTTTATGTCAGATTGTAGCAATTTAATTTGATGTATGAGCTTATAACAAACGGAATGAAATATGTTATATGCGTAATATGGGCAATGATTCTATGTTTGTTGTATGTAACATGTTGGCATTATATTCCTGTAAACTTTGCATAGCATATTATGGTATGACAGAAAAAGACAATAGTGCAATGGAAATTAAATGAGAAAATTCTTGTTTCCTGTGACCATTGAATTCGATGTGTACAGGTTGGCCAGTGTTAAATGTGTAAAACATTGCTACGTGTTGTGTACAATTATATGATGGATTACATTGTCAATCTCTGTGCAATCAGGTAGTTGTTCATTGTGACCCAATTTGAGCTTGAAAGAGGAATGCAATTAAGCAGTAGTGGTGACTAGCCCACTTGTACTCAGTCTAACACACAGCATTAGGGCTTTAACCACTGTGCTGTACGATGTGTCAATAACGAGGTCGAGCGGCGACTTAAATCTGGGATTAATTAGACAACAGATCCTACTGTCTGGCGGTCATAATCCAAAATAACCCCTCTAGGGGTCAGCATTGTGACCTCATCTAGGGGTCAGCATTGTGACCTCATCCAGAAGCCATTGTACTGGGTATCATTTCTCAAAGCTCTACTACGAGACCATAGAACACTCGTAGCCACTAGACCATAGAGCACTCGTAGCTACTAGACCATAGAGCACTCGTAGCTACTAGACCATAGAGCACTCGTAGCTACTAGACCATAGAGCACTCGTAGCCATCTCCAATACATCGTGGCGATCAGGCAGCTACGAGAGCACTATGGTCTCAGTGGATATGAAACCTTCGAGAAACGATACTCGGACTGGTGGAAACAATGGATTCCTTGCGGGTTGGTTCTACAAGGGAAGGCCGCGTTCTTGGTAAAGCCGTGAATCGGCAAGGACACGAGTGCAATGTAAACCAGGATTGTTTTGTAGTACCGAGGCAAGAGTCCCATAGCCTTGATCCATCATTGAGAGAGGCTAAGTGACCTGGGAACAATTGAATAGTACGAGTCCCCGACTATCCCGGCTGAAACTGATGTCGCCTGTCTGAGGTCATCACTCTGTCTTGTCAGAGCCCAGGATTGGCTGCGACCAGAACATGGTCGTGGTGAAGCATTAACACTGAAAATAACCTTTCTTGTCTGCTTATGTTAGTAGTTGGTATCTTTCTTTTCCATCCTTTTAATTGTTGATGATAAATTCCTAATTGGAATAGAATGCAAAGTATGCATTGTGAGTATGGGAGTGATGCATATTGATCTTCATCAAGTATTCTAAGATGTCTGGGGAGGAGAGAAAGCTTGATTAGCAGAACAGAACAGACCTGGATCACAGCAGGGTCATTGCTATTGCTAATCTTAAAGAGTCGCCATTGGTAATGGAAGTTCAATAATTAAATGTTAATGACATTTTAAAGCTCATGA
Source organism: Lepetodrilus elevatus (assembly GCA_034780755.1). Classification (NCBI taxonomy): domain Eukaryota; kingdom Metazoa; phylum Mollusca; class Gastropoda; order Lepetellida; family Lepetodrilidae; genus Lepetodrilus; species Lepetodrilus elevatus. Next base: position 6,037 of record JAVCKZ010115567.1, on the reverse strand, counting down.
CAAAATAAGGAAATTGGAAAATAAATAATTAAAGTTTAACGGTAATTTAAGACTTGGTTCATAAAATATTTATGAAAAATAGATCAAACCTTTAGCTGCAATAGTTAGAGGAGGAAATGAACCCAGTAATAAACCATTATTACAAATAATTGAAAGCACTTTAATACCAAGATTATAGAATATATATTAAAATGACAAAATATAGAAAATACAATAGATATTCACCAGAGAAAGCTATTTTCCTCGAAACATTAATTAATTCTGTGGACACCAACCCATCACAAGGTTGGGGGTAGTACAATGTTGTTTACATGAATTGTAATTAGTTTGTACAGGTGAGCATAATTGCAGGTGTAAATAAGAAGGTGCAGATGGTGTCTGTATTTTACTGGGGTGCAAGCCTGTGAGTAGTACAGCAGATAGAGTGACAGGAGACACACTTGAGGCTGTTTACGTCCCACTGGTTACGTAGTGTTGTATTATGGTGAGTCGGTACCAGGAGATGTACCTGGGTAGACATTGTTACAGAGATTGGCATCGTTATGTGTGCTTCCCAATTTCTGAGCGGAACATTATTGGTGTTACACAAGGATGACTGGCACCTGATGACAGTAATGACAGTATACCTAGGTGCCATCATGTGTTATGATCTGTCATAGAAATGTGTCACATTTATTATTTCATCTCCACATTTTATATTTATGTGGAGGAATATCCTTGTTGGTCTAGATGTAATCACTATATTTTCATTTCACACATATGCCTGTCATTCTATTTATTATTGAATTTATTTGTTGGCCTAGGTTTCTATTTTGGCATTCCAAGCTTTTCATTTTCAAGTATTTATATTTGATTTTATTAATTCTTCGTTTATCTATGATTGTATGATGGTTTACACGCTAGACCTCAGAAACTATTTATTAAATTATAATCAAAGTTTTGCTTGTACTTTACTGACAGATTGTTATGTTTACCTTTCTACTTTTGAATAGGCATTTTCAAGACATTTGTACTGATATATGCATGGATTTGGTTGAATAGATCTCGGATACTTAGTTTTATCAATAATTAGCCTACTTTTCAACCATCAGTCAAATATCTTAGGTTTTCTTATATTTCTTATTTAGGTTTTTATATTTTATTTATATTTCTGATAATTGGGGATACACTTTGGTGGGAATGAAATGTACTTCTAGCCTGTGTTTCATGAAATGGTTGTACTGTAGTCTTGGCCTAAGTTAGTCTGAGCGCCCTGCTTTTACTATTATATATACCGGTAGCAGGAATTGACGTATACCTCGATTTTCATCCAGACTAGGCCGAGATTACTAAACTTTCTGAGTACAATTTCATACTCAACTCAGAATGTTGTTCATAAAACGTCATGTGACATAATCTGAGCACAAAAACGTACTCCTGTGAGTAGGCCATGACGTCACATGACGTTTTATGAACAGGGCCTTGAGTAGAGTACTGAGTAGAGTATGGGGAAAGTTTCGTAATCTTGGGGCCAGGCCCCATTCTTGGAATGCAGGCCTGACATCTATTATTAGTTAATAACTACATACAAATATTCCATAGGCACCAGAATCTATGTTATTGTGTAAGTTGGTTTAACCTTTTCACTGAGGTGGCAGTCGAGGATGCCCTGAGGATCAGTGTTGATCCCTCAATGAAGACGGCTATGGATAGTCCCAGGCTTAAATTGTCTACATATGTATTCACCAAGTGCAATGTAGCTTCACTAATCGTGTGGACGTTTTGTTACTGTATTCAACTGCCATTTACAGTACTACATTGTGAAATATTAACCACGTTTTCATAGAAAAATAATTTTTCAGTGTCAATATTTATTATAAAAATAAAATCAATTTAATTGTCTGTCTAGGTGTTCTTGTCTACAGTTTTGTAATTATGTACAGTATCTGTACAGACAGTACCCACAGACAGTATCTGTACAGACAGTACCCACAGACAGTATCTGTACAGACAGTACCCACAGACAGTATCTGTACATACAGTACCCACAGACAGTACCCACAGACAGGATCTAAACATGCTTTAAGAAGTTTTACTATGTGTATTACACAGTGAGATGTGCATGGGTATGTATATATCTATCTATCCATGTTGTGTGTCTTCAGATGAACGTCTCAGTGCTATGTACACAGAAATAAAAGATGTGAGATAAACTATACTCGTTCTTATTTCCCAGTTCTGCTGGTCCCGGGCCAGTCCCGCCAGACCCCACCCTCTCCCAACAGACCCCACCCTCTCCCAACAGCTCGTACTATTCACTAGAATCATAGTACTAGTACAAGATTCAAGCTGATGAACCTGTGGGCAGAGGATGGCCAGACCCGTGGGTCTCATTGAAGTAATGGCTTCACACTAGAGCACAGCTAGATGGATTTCTTTGCTAGACATTATCTCAGTCATTACTCATAGTTAACCGCTGCCATGATTGTGTTGGCATTTCTCGCTGTTTATCCCTGTAGGACTCGTCAAGATCATTAACATGTTAACACTTGTGAAGAAATGTACTACAATAGACCGCCAAATGAGTGCACCACCTCTTGCCTTGCTCAATGTTAAAGATACATTTCAGCAGTAAATCACGTGTTTGTTTTTGCGATGTTGTATGTGTGCACATTGTTCTTGAATATAATTATGAATAGTCCTGAAAACATATAGACTAAGTAACAGTAACAGTATCTACTGTACAGTATATAGCAAGTGAACATATTATTTCCTTTAATCAATGTATTCTGATCAAAATTAAATCTTGCATAGTTTTGCTATTCTGCAAATACAAGGATACTATAGTATCCCTTTGTTTAACTATATATTAGATTGCATTTCTGGGGGCCTATTCTCGAAACGTTCCTACGACAATCTTAAAGATTATGATAGCAGGGCTGTGAACATGTAACATACGCTGTTAGGATAAGAAGATTGTAAGAATGTTTCGAGAATAGGCCCCCTGATCTGTGGTGAACTATGAGCAAGAACATGCATATGTACTATGAAAACATACATCTACATACTAGTAAAATATTTGCACTAGTGAAAAGCGAAAAGAAACAATTATATCTGTCCGTTTGGCCAATAGTAGGACTTGTGAACAATCATTGAGACAATGTCATGCCATAACAAGGTTTCATAATATCTTGATTTAATAGAAATGAACAAAATTTCTTATAATTAGATTATCAGAGAATGCCCAGTAATTAGCACGATATAATTGACACCCATAAACAATTAGATATATGTCGTAATTGTAGGCCGTCCATTTGATGTATGAAGCAGAATGACTTCACGGAACAGGTGTCCTATTATTCAATACCAGAAGAAGAAAAAACAAGACGGTAGAATCCATAAATGGTGTGAAATGAGGAAAAGCTGATAAACTGAGTACCTAGTGATGGCGTGATAGCCTAGAATCAACAGTTACGTCAACGATAGGCATCCTGGTAATGGATGGCGACAGTCACCCAGAATAGCTCGGCCAGGATTTGGCGGGGATATTTGGGAGACCGTGCAGTGGATCCATAGCCTATCATTACAGACAACCAACTGGCTGAGTGATCTGTTCCTGAAGAGGGCATCGATCTCAGTACTGAACCCGTTAAAACCATTATGTAACTACCGGTATCTGAATGCTGCGTTTATATCCCAAATGTTATGATCCTTCTGAAGTAAAGAAATATAACTGACAAAATACAGTGATACATGTATGTGCTTTGAGTCCACATCGCATATGCATTGGATACACAACTATATATTGGTTTTGATACTGGCAACTGGAGATGTTATTAATGAAACATCTTTAGAAATCTTGCTTACTTTAGTCAAACGTTTGGTATGATCTTGTTACACAATTACCAGCCTGGCAGGTATATAGCCCATCATCGCCAAAGAAAGCTCCAAATTGATGTTTGATGAACCGCAATTAGTAAATCTTCTGCAGTCATTTTAATATATCGTAAATTCCATTTAATTGCTGTAGGGTCTACTGTATGCAAGGAAATGAGAGCTGTACCAGGTATTCGTGTAGGTAATACTGCTCTCTACGTCTCGACTACTTTCCATCACAGTGATATTCATTACTTCGTACATTACCACGTTGATGAAGGAAAGTGAATACATGTAATATGTCTCTTGGTACAGGATGGTGCATTTCTGACCTGTCATTACTTAATTATTTATTACATATATTCCATAGATTCTTATTGGTTCTAAACCAAACAGCTATCCAATGCTAATAATAAGCACGGCACGAAGAACAGTCTCGCATTAGAGTTTATCGGAGCGATTATAAAACTTTTTTTTTATTACAATAGCTATTTTCGTAAACAACGCTTCAGAGCATACTAGTATAGAACACTATATTCAATGATTGTATTGCACATATACATCATACACAGAAGAGACTAACTTCAGATGTTACACCCTCGACCAGAGGATCGACCTCTATGACTGAAGTCCATCCCAGGCCAGACAGAGAGATGCCCGGATGTCAGAGGAACCGTTCAGAGGTCTGCTGTGATGACCAGCCATCGCGATCAGCCAGACATCTTCTCTCTCCTGTCCGAGGATGTCTTCAACGGAGACAAAGGTGTTGTATTCCTGGCTTGAATTGGTCTGTGGTCCAGAAACACCATTGTTAATAAAGAGTGGTCTGATTCATCGCTGGAACACAGGATGTCGACCTACAGCGCCATCTGTCACGGAGTTCAGTCAGATCTACCACCACTGCAAAGGTCCTGCAGAAGTCAACCCGACTACGTCTAGACATGTGGACTTGAACTGCAGTCGGACTTACACGTATACACCTCCAAACTTCAAAACTACTTTTCAAAAACATTTCTCTCAAACCATGCAGTTGAAATTCAATAATACATGATAGTAATAGATGGCGAGGTTCGTAAATCTATAGATATAAGCTGCAATAAACGACAGTTTATAAAATGTGCGAACGTTAGCGAATATGTAATTGATGTATTTGTTTTAATGTTAGGCCATGTTCCTGTCAGCCATTTTAGCAGAACAATTTCGAAGCAGATATATCTAGCAGGTTCACCATGAACGATTCACACATAGCAAATATTTCGGTTTGTTAAAGGCAGAACAGACCAGAATCTGTATTCATTGCATTGTTCAATGCCATGGGAACGATAAGCAAACAAAAACGATTATCTCATTCTAAGTAATGAGTCTAATGGTATTCGACGGCGTGTTCTATGCTTAAAACCCACATTATAACATTCTACACTCTGGCCTACAGTGTATAGTCCTAGCCTATCTTTGACACATATTGAATGTAGGTTCACTACATCATTACAGTACACTCCGTACAGGTCATCACAGAGGTTAGTTGCAGTCTGTGTCCGAAATAACAAATCGGTTGGTCACTTGCATGCCACAGAAAATCCGTCGCGTGATTTTATACACCTACTCCATCATTGTTCGTAGCTCGTGTTTGCAGCTGTGACATTGATCTCATAGTGCTAAACTGTTATTCCCCTTTCCTCCGTTTATTCGTAAACGCCGCTTCAGAGCATACACTAGAACATTGTATTCAATATTTACAAGAACCCCTATGCTTATTGACTCATCAAAGTCATAATCTGAAGAAAGAATTATGTTACAGTTTATCATCAGGAGCATGTTTGTATGTTTCCAATGTGTTCATCGCCAGTAATGGCTTGGTCTGTGATTAGAGGGTTCTGCTGTTGTCCACAAGATTGGACAAGGCAAGTACTATTCTGAATCTAGTTCGATTGTAGAACAGTACAATGTTAAACCATTACCAATATTGTCAGCTATCAATGTGCAATGTATAAAGGGAGAACTCTGTTATAATCGTGATTCCTAGATGTGTACACATCTTAATTATAGATTGTTCTTCATTCACAGCTAGACTGAGTGTTATTTACCACACACCCACACCCCCACCTCTTTAACACACACACACACACACACACACACACACACACACACACACACACACACACACACACACACACACACACAC
>JAVCKZ010115566.1:0-22848 GCA_034780755.1 Lepetodrilus elevatus | reverse complement strand
TCGTAAATTCTAAAAATTCGAACAGCCGCAAATCTAATTATTTTAGAGCGTACGAATAATTAGAGTAATTACGGTACGTATAAGTTGGTATAGTATAATCAATGACGTGAATTCTTCTTGAAATAGAATCCACAACTCATTGATAGAAACAAATAATTCTTTAAAGATAAAATACACATCTGATAAAATTAACAGCGGTGCTTGTTTAATGAAGATGTGAATTATTCAGGTTGTAATTTGAGCGACGCAACACATCAGTAATACGTCATTCCATGCATGATTCGGCTGTATCCTTCCTGTAGCTCATCAAGCACCCGTCTGCCCATGTGTCGCGCGGAACAACGCTATATTTAGAACAACATTATCTCCATATAAAGAGACCAAACACAATAATTTCAGATGGTTTTTTATCGGTTAATACGGACAATTACCAGCAGACATGGGCATAATTATAGGAATCGACGTGAACTTTATTTAACGATTACTTTGAAATTACACATTTGGATCGGATTGACGTTTTAATTTCGGTCTAAACGTTATAATCGATTTCAAGTTAAACGCAATGTATCAACATGACTCTTAATTTGATATAATTCCCTTCCCATGTTATAGATTGATGCTTTAGGAATTCAATCAATGTTGAATACTTGAATTCTGAAGAACATCTTGAATCAAGACTTAATTCAAATATGGTAAAAGTTCTATTGACGCTAAAGTTCTATTGATGTTAAAGTTCTATTGACGCTAAAGTACTGGCAAGACCACAAAACAGACATCCTGTTGAGAGACAAGGATTCATATGGCATCTAAATTTACTGCAGTTGAGCTAAAACCATGCAGATGTCGGGAGACTTCACTGTTCCGGTGGAAGGCTTCAAGCTGTGCACTCCTGCTAGTTTTCCTGATGACCCAACATTACACAGAAACCCATGCCATTACAAGGAAACCCAGGCCATTACACAGACAATTCTTATATTGCAGAGTAACAGACATTACACAGATAAACTCAAATTACACATAAACTCTCAATATTACACAGAACAAAATCTGAAGTTGCAAAGAAACATTACACAGATAAACTCAAATTACATAGTCTCCCAATATTACACAGAAAATTTGATGTTGCAAAGAAGCAGACATTACATGGATAAACGCAAATTACACAGTAACTTCCAATATTACACAGAAAATTCAGATGTTGTAAATACACAGATAAGAGATGACACAGAAACTTGAATTGCACAGAAGCTTGATTTAATATGCAGACATTTGAATTACACAGAAACTTGCAACATTACACAGAAAACCCTCACATTACAAAGACACTTGCAACATATTACACAGAAAATGGTATCACACAGAAACTCCCAACATTACACGTAAAACTGGGTGGAAACCTCTCCCAATTCGTCCCATTATTCTATCGATTAGAAGCATTAGTTACCTTAGTTACAGCCTTAGTTACCTTAATTCGTGATATTTGCAATCAGTGGAACTAGTTGTTAGGAGGACGTCATTACAATGGGTGTGGCTCAGGCGGCCATTATGAAAACCGATATCAGAACGTTACATCAATATACTTCCGGTTGTTGGATCTTGTTAACGAATATCATTAAATTGAGAATGATGAAGGATGTATTGTAATGGATACAATGCTGTGTGTGTAATTGTATAATGTTACAGTTAATCATCTGAACAAGCATTGTATTACTAATGTTGCCACAATGTTTAGTCACGTTACATTATTACAGGTTTGCTTCCTGCAATAAACAGATCAATGCAGAATGAATTAAACAATCATTTAAAAAGATTAATAATTGAGATGATAGCAGGAGGAAACCCGCAATATCCGTAAACCCACAATATCCGTAAACCCGCAATATCCGTAGCGCTGAATGTTGCAATAAATCTGCAAGCACTGCTGGTACTGACAGACCAAGGATATATACTATTGGGAAAATGGCATAAAACCTGCTCTATTATTATATGATCCCTCTCCATGTATAATTTAAACATATTTTATTGCAGGATATGCAAATGATTTGGTACAGAAGCATGTCCTGCTTGTGTGACAACTACTCCAAATCAACATGATGTATCAGCATGGAACTTCTGATTGCCTCTGGGAGGTGAAAGGTTAAATTGAAAGGGATTTCAGTTTGAATATATAAACTGCTATTACATAAGAAACCTGTATCTCCACTGGCTTGTTTGTAAAATACAAACAAACCCTCCCGCAAAAAAGAACCTCTGGGTTCTTTACAGTCAACATCCCATTGAAATATTTTCCTAGACATCTCAACAAACACATACTACATCTCGTTGTCTACGATCCCCTGGGTAAAATAACTCATCCGCTAATGTTAACAGGGTCGGGACTACAGCGTGTACCATCGAATGTTCTGCATTCTGCCTCGCAACAACAAAAACCAACCATAAAGCCATCAACCCCTCGGAAAACATCGGCGAAATTAGCTCCCTGTACGGTTCATACCTGGTGTCGGGCCAAGATACCATCGGTCGAAAAACAGAGTAACTCTTCAATATGGGAGGAAGAAATGTTTTGGCAGCGGCTCACTTCAGAGGAAGACAAACCAATTATTCCCCACTTCTGTCGGAGGTGTTGACAAGAAATATCGGGTGGGCGAAAACCAAACTGGTATATTTTGGGATTTGAACCCTGGACTTTGTTCTGACAGTTATCGCAGTATTTTTCTTCAAAACTATTCTCGTTAACCAAAAAATAGCTGCGATAACAAGCCCAACTGTTGATTGAAATTTATACCCCAAACAAAGAAAAGAAGTATAGACACATTGAAGATCTAAACTTTATAACAATACTAGAGGTCAATTCAAAGAAAAAATCATTATCTAAATTAAACATTGAAATTTGTAAATAACCGCATATGATATGATGAAACAGAGAAACTACAACAAAATCCTTGAGGTTATCATAAATACCAGTCAATATTTCTGACAAATACCAGTCAATATTTCTGACGATTTCCTTCAAAACTCTCCTTTGTCATTCCTTAATACTTAAAAAGTTGGCAAATTCCGAAAGCACACATGTTTCTTGGAAACTCATTTTCCAGCAAAATGGCTTCCGCAGACTGGTGTTCAAAGCTTTACAGTTACGCGTCATTAGAGAGGAGAGTTTATAACAAGCAACTGCTGTGAACACTCACATCTTGTCTGACACGATGCCCCCAGTTACATGTAACCTATCGGAGCGCCACCTTCAGGCAGTTAACAGTTTGCGCATATGTTCCCCTCCAGCTCTGTATCATGAGCAGATACACACAGAAATACAACACCCTAACCATAAAGACTCCTACACGAGTGTTACTATGGTATATAATGTACTATGTATTACAAAAGTTGTAAAAATCAATTCAGATATTTCATTACTAGCAGGTTTAACCCTCTCCATGGTGGAGGCAACTAAAGAGCACTCCCAGTGCCTAATCCAGCAAGAGAAGGATTAAGTGAAAAATATTACTATTTTTTTTTAGTAATATTGTATTGGAAGTTATTTTTTATCATACAACATTGTTAGAAAATAATAAATTTAAAAAATAAGTAAAACCCATTTTGCCAATAATATTGGTAGTCTAGACTAGCTGCAACACTGGAATTATTAGAGCTTTTGGCATCGACATAACATTTCAAAATAGATTCAACAGAATTAATAGTAAAAAGGTTAACATTTTGTACAACTATTTATGAGGAAATAACACATGTATAAATGCCAAAAAGTAGACAAACCCATTTTGCTGATCTGCAGTTATCTACTGTTAAGACATCTTCATGTTCTTCCATTCATTTCACTTGTCATAACAAAGTGTCACTTGTCCATCAATGTCAATTAAGCTGCAAGTAATTAAGTCACAACTGACAGCTGGACAAACTGACCATGCCACCAGCCAATCAAATCCAACAATACATTTCTGACCACGCCAACAGCCAATCAAATCACACAATGCATACAGAATTTATTAGGTCTTCTTACATGGCTTTAGTTTGGACCAGGTGTTTAAAGCTGTTGGATGATCTTCCATTGTCTGAAATCTTCCAGGGTAATCACTATGACATCAATCCATAAACAAAGCCCGAAATACTAGATGCGCGTTACCCTGGCAACCAATAATGAACGCTTTTTGCCTAACATTTCATGATAACATCACAGGAGTTATGTCTAGTGATGTCATGGTAACAGAATATTGCAATTCACCATCATCAGATGCTTCCATGCGGTCCATTACTGCAGCAGCAGATCCATTCATAACATTTACAATTACAAATACATCCTTTGTTTTGATAGTATCCAGATAAAACTGTGGTAATAGTCAAACCCATACACGCGTTCAATCTATTAATGTTCATAAATAGCTTTACACTCAGGGCACTCCTGTATTAAAGGGGCATAACTCTAAGGTAACCAGAACCCCAACCATCGCCATAGACTATATTAGAGTTACGGTTACCATGGTTACTTTAGTTAAGCAGCTTCGTACAGTAGAACCCTGATCCCAAATTTTGAGTAATTTTTAAAATGTCATGCAACAATGTCTGCCAATTTTCTGTTTAATCTGATCTGAAAATATCTCGATGCATGTTGCAAAGGTACTGAACATGCAATCCTTGTTATCACCATGGTGACAAATGTATGTGTCTGTTTCAACAAATGGATGTCAAATAGAACTGCGGTAATGTAAACTATACACATCCTAACATTATTGTATTACTAAGCATACTACAGTGAATTAAAATAACATGCTATTATCATTTTCATTAGCCTTGATGTTTTCATGAAACACAGGGTCTGTTAGTTTTATTCAGTGAATGTCAAACCTCGGTAAATATTTGATTGGGAAAGCAAATTCGATTGATACACTAAAACGACCAATGATCTCTCGCAATCCGACCTCTTCACACTCGTATCTCGTATTGACCAATGTTGACAAAACCAGAACAGATACTGCAAGTCAAAAGCAAGATGGACCGCAAGACGGACCCCAGACGGACCCTTTTCAACACGTTCAAGCGAAATCCTCTGAGCACATGTAGTCAGGATTTAAATGGGTTGTTTGTACCGGCGTGAAAATGAAAAACAAACAAGTGTCACGAACGACAAGATGGCCGACAAAGGATGGCGAAGAATCAAGATGGCCGACAACGTGACCTCCACACGTCTGAGGTCAAGGTTAAGGAGTTTGTTCAAAAGGTGCTGAATGCTGCGAGTTTTTCTCATTTTCGTTCCGACTGTATAAACAGACGATGATGGTCTGCCTGCTTCTAGGAGAGGTAGAAGCCATGGCTCACTCAGTCTCGCATTGTTAGGAAGCCATTGAATGCAGAAACGGACTGGTCAGTTTTAATGGAAAAAATAATTGTAAACAGCAATACCAGATGGTCAAGAGAACAGTTACGGCTTCAAATACGACCAGAAATCCTTAAAGTGGTAACGACAAAAGTTGACAAACTTACAAATATATTGTACCAATCCATGCTATTATTACTATTAAAGTTTTGTGATATTGAACAACATGAAAAAAGGAATAATATTAATAAGGAATTAAATTATTGAAATATTGTCGTTAAATAAACTGAAAATAATTTTCATTACCGGTACCAGATTTATGATATGAAACAGAATGTAACAGCTTGTGGTGAATGAATTCAAGGGAGGCAACTAGTAAAGAAAGCTTCCATGGTTGCTAGGGTACCAAAGCAATAGCGGTGTATAATATATTATGGGTGGGGCAATATGATATAATAATCTGATATTTATCATCATGATTTTTATCAGAGATAATGTTATCTATCCATCTAAAAATTTCAATGATAGGTTGTCCCATTTTGATAGATTTATTACAATAATTTTCAAAAAAGATTTATATTCAGTGATTATCAATGTTATTGATAAAGAAAAGTTGTGTATACACCCAAACTAGTCACAATGTGTACAGCATATTTAGCAATACACAGTATGGGCTACACTATACCTAACTCTAGCCCCAAACAATATACACATCAACATCAACACATTAATGCATGAACAGGGCCAAAGTGATATGTAAATTGGCCCTTACTTACTGCAATGTGACATCATAACAATGTTCAGCTGCATTTTATGAGATTGATAACATCTACATACATGTAGTTGAATGTCTGGTGCTAGCTAAATGGAACATCACGCCAAAGCAAATGGGAATCGTTACATAAGGTGGGCACATCTGTGTCTAATTATGTTAATATTTATCACACTCCGTGAACCATTGCACTTTTCTCTTACAAAATAGCCTGGGAATACAGCACTGAATGAGAAATAATTTATATTTTAAAACGTAAAATATTCAATGCATATAAAATATATGGTTGCAATCATAAGAACGGTAGCATATTTGCATTTTAATATTAACCCTCTCCATGCTGGATGAAGCACGTAACATATAACAGGCACTGCTCTTTCAGTTGCCTTCAGCATGGTGAGGGTTAATAAGATCGAACTCCTGATGAAACGTGCTAGTGATTTGATAGTTTTGATAATTGTTGAAATTTCTGCAATGTTCTGTATTCATATATTTGAAAAGTACCCGTATTTAGAAAAATAACACAATATCTAATACAACTGATTTTTCAAAGGTAGCATAATAACATTCTCCTATTCAAATGATCTGTTCACTAAAGCGTCCCCACCAAGTGGATGATGAAATACTAACTTATTTAAGCATTTAAAACTTTATCAATTTTGAGCAAGTCAATTTGGCCAAGTCACCATTTCATAATTTAATAACGGTTCACCTAATGCTTTCAAATTCACCACGGACAGGCAATTTTGTCTTCAAATTGTTACAATTGCACCATTCTGATTGGTTGATCATGTTGAAAGACACTGTTCCCTGTATTTAAAGCTCCCCCTTCAATTTTAAAATTCAGCTGGACTGAGTAGAGGTATGTTCAAAGTTCACATCTGTCAAATTTGGACAATGGTTTCCCTGTGCAACAGGTGTATTTGGCATCTGTACAGGTGACCTACACCTGTAATTACCTCTCGTTGTCTTGTCATCACCTGTAATTGGACAGGTGGTTTAACTGGACATCCGGATATTTAACAGAAATATTTACAGAATTGACTATAGTTTAATCATATCATTTATCCTTCTTACAAATTCGCAGTAGTTGTAATCATTGGATATTTTGGACAAAATAATTCTTTCAATCTATATTTCATAGAAATCTACCTACAAGAAAACCATTTCTGATAACATAGAAGAAGAAGAAGCTTTATTTAACGTCGGATATGTATATAACAAAAAAGGTTCATAATGGAATATGTTTCAATGCACATATTTAAAATATGTTCTTCCATAAATAAATTATACCTTTAAATATGTCATTCCTATAGATTTATAGCATAGAATCCACATGATCCTAATGTCGTTCTCTACTGTATCATTAGTGGTTAGAAACCGTGACAATGTTGGGTGTTTGGTTATCCCTAAAAAATGTCAGATTCAAAATCCACAGATAATATTTCCCTCACAACTAATCCATGCTCAAATAATATCTCCCTTACAACTGACCCAGAACCCTGGAATGTTTTGCAGAGTTGTAATCAAACCCAAACATAAGATCAACGACTGGAAAACCGTGACAATGAGGCAACACAAAGGAAAGGTACAATAACCCAATAAGTTTTCTACTCTTACAGACCCATCAGGCTTCGCACAATGACCCACATGGGCCATTCCGCGACCATCAGACTATCATGAATTGTACACAATGTAAAAGATTCTCCATGGAATCTGAGGTTGCTATGGCATCCGCGGACCTTGAAGAAGAAATCTTCCACCTAGTTTGTTCGACCTGCCTGCTGGATTACACTCAATTACTCCTCAATGCGGCTTCTGAGATTGCCTCCAGGGTGTAAGAATGTTAAATCAGATTTCATTCTGTTGACTGCCACAAGTCTACGAATGTTTCTGACCCTATTCATGTTCGTGTTAACTCTCTTCATTCTGGAAACAACCAGAGAAGCCCTAAAGAGCCGTTCCTGTGATTAAGCCAACAGGGAGATGGTTAATGCTGCCTGAACTGGCAAGAGATTCCTAATAAAGCAGAACTTAGAAGTAATCCTGGATACATAGAAAGGGTTAACACTGCCGGAACCCACCAGAGATTCCTTATAGAGCAGAATGTGGGATTAATCCATCGGGAATGGGGTTAACACTGCCAGAATTCACCACATTTCTTATACAGACCATCCTCGAGGATGTATCCAGGAGGGAGAGGGTTAACATCATGATCACTGTTCTCCAGGGCATCTACAGTTGCCTGCGGCAAGAAGGTGTTTAAGATTACAGATAACAAACCATGAGTGTTGATATAAAGGGTGTAGTATCCGTAATATTGAGAAAGCAAATGTTCCTGACAACATCGCTTCTTGCTTTATCAAGATAACTGGTCTCCAGAGCATCAACTGTTGCCTCTGGGATGTAGGAGGTTAAGATTACAGATAACAGGCCATGAATGCCGATGGACAAGGTGTAGTACGGTTTCATGTAATATTGAGAAACCCAGACATCTCTGACTCTATCCCTTCTAGCTTTTAACAAGATACCTGGGACCCTATTCTCTAAATATTGAGAAACCAAGACATTTCTGACCCTATCCCTTCCAGCTTTTAACAATATACCTGGGAGCCTATTCGTTAAACACTCGTACAATCTTCTTAGCCTATTAGAACAGTTTGTAGCCATACTATAAGAATCGTTAAGAACTGTTTTTAGGCTTAAAAGTTTGTTAGAACGTTTTGAGAATAGACTCCCTGTTCTCCAGGGCAGATTACAGATAACAGACCATGAATGCTGATGGAAGTGTAGTATCATGTAATATTGAGAAACCAAGACGTTTCTGACCCTATACTTTCTAGCTTTATCAAGATATCCATTCTCCAGGGCAGATTACAGACCATGAATGCTGATGGAAGTTTAGTATCCGTAATATTGAGAAACCAAGACATTTCTGACCCTATTCTTTCTAGCTTCATCAAGATTACAGACCATGAATGCTGATGGAAAATGGTGTAGTTGTCTTGTTGTTAAGATGCTGGTGTAATAGATCTGTGTTGAAGGGTATTGCTCAGTCTATGGTATCCAGTCTATGGTATCGTAATCGATGACCCGTCTTCACCACAAACATCAGGAGTTTGTCCGACGATACAAAGTAAAACTGAGTGTTTCTGAGAGCGAGATCCATTAATGATTGATGTTGCATGGTCGTCCATGCGGAACACGTCGACATAAATAACACATACACGATCATGCAAGGTCGCGCAGGGTCATAGCGACACTTAGTCATCAAGTTTGTCGTCGCATCTCAACTCACTCCAGCCATAATGTTTGTGATGGAGTCGTACCAAAAATATGAACATGAAGTAACTTCATAGTTCTGAATATAGAACCTGAAAATATATTATTAATTGATGAAATATTATTGAACACTTGTTATAAATCAAGTAGTAGCTTTTAAAAAGTCAAATTTAAAAATAAACATGATTTTAATTTGGTTCAGAATGATGGCCAACAGGTATTGTGTTTGTTTACAATGAAGTCAAGTCTGAGTTTTATTCTGTATACAGTATATAAATATATGCACAGAAAAGAAAATGAGCAAATTTTCTGAACTCTTTGACATCGCAAGTACCAATTTAAAACTAAATGATATACCGTTAAACCTACATTGACCCCACACACCCAAATACAACCAAAAAAAATAAAAAATACATTTCTAGTTGTGAAGTCATGTGGAAAATCGTCTCAGTTATCTCGGAAGTCTGCTCACTGATAGATAACTTTCAGCAACTCGCCGGAGCATAACCAAATCATTTCTATACAATATTAATACTTTTATCAGGAAAAGCCGACATATTAATCGCCAATCGTGCTGGATCCAACCCTTCTTTTCAAACGAGTACGTTCGCGATACAAATCTTAAGTGAGCAGGGCGTCTTAGTTCCCATGGAAACCATCCATGCATCGAGGACTTACGGAAAATATCATGCAAGAAAGTGATACACCCATAAAAAGTCATTGACACTCAATTTTGTCCATTGAAATTCGAAAGTTTATCGAGTGTGTATGTTAATTAGTTAGCAATAATTCAAAATGGATGTAAACAGCGGTGACAATTTTACTTCCCTTTTCCCATGAAGTTTGATTCCTGCATTTATATAACAAGTTCATGTAGTGCCTATGACGAATTAAGACTTTTATTACAATATTCTCCTCTAATCTTAGTGGCGGGGATAAATCGTAAAACGGATAATAAATAGCTCCACGATTTCACAACTTTCAAATATAACAGACTACAAGTTCATGCAGTGCCTATGACAAACTAAGACTTTTATTACAATATTGTCCTCTATTCTGAACGACAGGTATAAATCATAAACAGAAAATAAATAAAGCCACGATTTCACAACTTTCAAATAATAACAGACTACGAGTTCATGTAGTGTCTATGACGAACTAAGACTTTTATGACAATATTGTCGTCTAGTCTGACTGGCAGGGATAACTTGAAAATGGATAATAAAATAAATCCATAATTGTACAACTTTCAAATACACCATGTATACTGTAGATTAAAAGAAAAATAATTTAAAGAAGATATGATTACTTCCCAGTATCTGAATTTTGATGGGGAAAATATGTGAATTTCAGGTATAAATTGAAACCAAAGCACAAACAAACATCCTCAATTTCTTACATTAATCTACTGCATACTAACTAATAATTGAAATAAGGTATCGTGGTCAGTAGACCGTGGCAGTAACAATACAACCACAAGCTACCATTGTCTCTGGATCAGACTCCAAGGGGTACCTCAATATAACAAGACATTGTGTAGAGGATACATGACCACTTCATTATACCATCATCCTATTGGTGAATATCAAGTAGTTATACCTTGATTATGGACTTTTGTTAGAAATTTTGAAATAATTTGGGGTGATATACAAATTTCAATGTTTGATGTCCTATACTTTGATTGGCACATGAAACTGACGTTGCCATGGATTTGGCTAAAAACTTTGCAGTTACTTTGATAAGAATTAAATTATGATTCTATACTTTTACATGAGATAATATTCTGCATAATACTCATTGAAAAAAGTATGTGTTTTCTTTTTTACAAAAAACAGTGAAGTGCCACTTTAAGTCAGTTTGATGATATATTCATCATCATGATTGTATCACGAAATGCGATATCTACCAAACCCAAATGGATATTTCCCCATTAACAGCTCACATAACACTAAATAATGTATAGACAGTGAGGGATAACTAGAACCTGGCAGATCTAGTAACTACGCACTAACTATCCAGTACCTGCCAAGTAACTACTCAGTAACTACTCAGTAACTACTCAGTAACTACCCATCATGAAAAGTGTGATGTGTCTGGATAAAAGGTTGAAATATGACTACTGCCAATTAAAGATTCATAACCAGGTTCCACATATGCTTTCAAAATTGGCATTTCAATCAATCAATTACCCTACTAGTATGAAATTTCATAAGAAATTGCAAATTGCAATATATTATAAAATACCTAAAAGGAAAGGATATTAAAGTGCATTCTTTCTACTTTTGGCGAGCGTTACATCGTTTGATCATTACATACCACCGCATATTAACATACTGCGATTTATATCATAAAACTATGCCAAGTATTTTGATTAATATCACGTAAAATTATGTCAAGTATTTAAAAAAAACTCTATATGACCTTTGAATGAAGTGAACGGGTCAACGGTACAATCTGTGAACTTGCATCTTGGCGGTTGTTCGTTCATTCACCTCCTACACGTCTACAACTGTGTATTATTGGGACAACAAAGGACTGTGTTTTATCTTGATGTAGTGGTACTGAATATCTGACTCACAACACACCTCCACAATGGCTGACTGACGAAGCAGACACACTATCCTGCAGAATTACGTATCTAATTTCCCAGATCAAGTCTTAACGCAGCCAGAAAACGTTATATTTCTTATTTTTATTTAAATTAACAATGACCTCAAATGAATATCTTTAAAAGCTGAACGTTAATTTCTTATCATGAATATGAAGTTTTTCCGTGTTTGGTTCATCTCAATAAAAATAATACATATTTTATGACCAGCATATAATCTGGTAATGCAAATATAACATTGTAGACAAAAATATGGTTAATGAATATATTCTGATAATTATACAGTTTGGTTCGCAACATTTGTAAGAGTGTAGGCCTTTAATGATTTAGTGTTTAGCACAGGATTATGAACATAGCATGCTACAAATTATTCGTACCACGTAATAATGAAAAACTAATAATTTGTGTACAGTACTACGAACATAATATGCTACAAATGATTCATACTACGTAATAACGAATGACCAATAGTTATTTATATTGTAAGAAAAACAATTAATCTCATGGGGGAGATTAGGGGGTGGTGAAGGGGGATGGGGGATGCTGGGGTAGGGGATTTGTAGTTAAGGCAATTAATCCAATTAACAAACACCCTTAATAGAAAAGGTCGCTCAGGCATGACTAATGTATACTTTCACAAGTTACGTAAACCCTGATCCTAAAAGACAACACTTTTAGGACATGCCTCCACATTCCTTGTTAATCCCTAATTCCTTCACATAGGATCTTAGGTGAACTTCTTACAATAGTTTTACTTTGAAGTCGCTTGCTAAATTCCAAAGTAGATAAGCAGTCAATCAAACAAAGACCTCCCCCAACCCCATGTTTTAGACACTATCCTTTCTGCTAAAATGTAAAAAGAAATCAATAAGATTATTTTCTGTTCTTCCTTCGTTAGATAAGAAACAGGTTAAATATTAAATAGTTAAGATAATAAAAGAAGCCTGAATTTATTTCAGTTAAGTCTGAAACAAATGTAACGAGAATATTGCAAAAGCTTACGTGACATTTTGTTTGTTTCTATATATCAGTCATAAATAATTCTACAGATCAAATTCCATAATTATTATTATCATAATATGAGAACAATTTCCTGAAAAGGTACGAAAGTCTTCCTATATCTTTTTTCTTATAACAATATAAATGATACAGAATGCACAGGTTACGAAGAATCTATTTTTAGATTTCATTATCAGCAGACCAGTCTGATCATTTAATATCGAAGCTCCATGGACATCTGGCGAATATTCTAAATTGTTAATTAATGTTATTAATTTTTGTCTACGCTCTTAAAGACAAATGTACTTCGGAGTGGCCACAAGCATTAGAAACTGACATTCATAAACATCAGTGAGTGAGTGAGTGAATATGGAGTTTAACGTCGCTGCGGGAATCTTTCACCCATTTGCGACGACATAAATATCTGAATCAATAGCATAGGGCTCGCTTTTGTAGAAAATATCCTGAGCCTTAAGAAATTTCACATTTCTGTGGAGTGAATTGGCTTGTACAAATAAATGCTGAGTTTAGCAACAGCTGTCCCAGGTTAGAAGGTAGGTCTGGATCAACTCGAATACGGGTCAGAGGCCAAAATGATATGAAGAACATAAAACTGAATTGTTAACACTTTGATCGAACTTAGCATGTACAATATATATTGCAAATACTTTATATTCTTATTTTTATCTAAGTCGTCAATTTATTTATATTAACAAAGCTTAATAATTAACACTAGGATCAAGTTTTTGCATGAGCAATAATAGAAATATTTATTTTAATTTTAATTATATTTCCTTTATTGACCAAAACACAATAGTCGAACACCATAGTTGCATATCTACATGATGCATAAATGAATTACATAATTACATAGATTAATCAAGATTTGATCAAGTTTCGAGCAAATGAGGATTATTTCAGATAATAAATTGTTTTTATTATTAGCTTGACAGGTGGCGTCTTTGTGTCGTTTGTATTCCCTCCAGGTTTACGACAATGTCCCATATCCATGCACCGAGATCCATTACAAAGCCATATAAACAAGTATTAGGGTCCACTGGTTTCACGTAATGTATCTCCCGTTAAACTAGCTTCCTACTGCTTCGTACGAGTTACTAATATTCTACTTCTCAGATCAGTTTAAAGGAAACTTTAGCATATCAACTAGTATTTATCCGTGTCCTAAATATCTGCGTTCTATTATAAGCATGTTTTTGCTGGGTAAATATACTCCAGTTGTGATTACATGTTGCGATTACACGACAATGTTCATATTGCTGATTACATGTCCTAGTTTAGTCTAACCGATATTGGGTGTCGGAAAATCTTGTTTGGATGTTTGTGTTTGTTTTCCCTCGCATTGAGGCATTAACGTGCACTCATTCATCCAAATTTAACATAATCTCCAATTATATTTCTTGGCATATACCGACAAAAGTATTAACACAATTTTCACGAAATAAGTGTCGTCCAATTTACCTAGCCTGAAAACGAAAGACCCAGAGATTTTTTTTTTCTGTTTGACATCTCGAGAATAAAGGCAACCGTGAACACGTTGAACGTACGACAAACACGTTGGAAGCACAACTTACTGTTTGGGTTGGTATTAGACATCTTGAAGAAAATAATCCACTGCTTGTAGTCTCTCGAGGAAGCCTAGAAGTCCGAAAGTCCTGATCGAAAACTTTCGGAGTTAGGAGAAAAAGAGAAGGGAATAGTACACCTCCTTGCAGTAAACCGTACACACAGCTTGACTCCTGAAGTTTCTGATCTATGTCTTTGTACAATCGCAGCCCATGGCCTTCGCTTGATGATATCCCACACGGAAACAGCTTACGTATGATTGTGTATCCTTTCGGTTCTTGACAGCGGAGTGAATATCACCGGGTATCCTCTATGAAATCACTTCACAGTCGGGGACCTACGGATCCCTGGAACATGTGTAGAGCTGACAACAACAACTTTCAGAGGCCTGAGCTGGCTTCAACGTTCCTCCTGCTGCACGGTCACAGTAGTCTCGCTATCTAAGCCAATGACAGAACAGTCGAACAAATGTAGAAGTCGATCTGAGCTTAAATTGATCTTCGCGACACGACGCACACACACGGCTGAGAGAGCAGTTTCACACGGCAGTGTCGCAGAGTGGTGTCTGTGAACTGGCCAAACTTCTGGTCAAGTTTGGGAGGGGTAGGGGGGAGTCCGAGGAAAGGTCCAGTGTGTGTGTGTGAGTCCAGTGTGAGTCCTCTGTGAGGGAGGGAGGGGTCTTTGTGAAGGCCCGGCCAACCGTGTACTCCTAACAGATCCACTAACACAACCCTGATCCTGCCTGCAGCTAATTACAACAGTCAGCGACAAAGGAAACCCACGGGAGATGGGAGAAACGTCAGATCTTCTTCACCAAAAATTCAAAAATGTCCCCGTAAACGAAAGCCCAGTGAAAATATATATCGTAGTCTGGAAGGAAAAACAAAACTCTCCCACACAGCTTTGTAGAAGTCTCCCTTCTGTATGTGACCTGTTTAGCCTGTTCAGGAAAGGTCTAGCAGGTAGAGAAGACTGGGGTTTACTGTGCAAACACACCTGTCTCCCCTGCAGCCTGTCAATGGATTGGCCTAATAACCTGAGTAATTATAGAAGTAACGGGCTTGGGGATTATACCGGAGGGGTGTTTTCTCATCATGGATGGGAGGAGGACTGAATGTACGTTAGTGTCATGTAGGTTTACACTCGAGTGTTGTCTTACTGCGACGATGACGAATTGGGAAAGGAGTGTGTGTGGTGTAGTGTCGTGGAGTGTAGTGTCGTCTTCTCAAAATGTTTGTGTTCGTAAACTATCTTTAAAGGTATGGGAGTACCGTAGGACTCAGTTTAAAGATGCCCCGATGGGCTTGGCGACCTACGACCTTGCCTGTAAATGTTAAATGGAAAGGACTGGTCAGTAGCTTTATGACCAGTACTGGGCATTGGGTCCATAAGTACTGGGCATTTGGTCCATAGGTGACCACTGTCCACATGTAATTGAGCAGTCTGGACATCACAGTGACAACCCATCAATTACATAAGTCCATTTGTGTTTAATGGTATTTCTGACACCCAACGTGGTTAATATAGAACAGGTACTGAGGTAGTGCTATGAGAAAATTGTGTAACATTTGTATTGTTTCAATCATGAAGACTGCATACAAACTAATAAAATTTGAGCCTGATTTAATAACAAGATAAAAACACAAACACTATGTTATTAATCAAAGTATAATTATTATTATTATCATCGATTTATAAAATCATTAGTATTTTTATGATAATTTATTATGACTATATTAGTAATATTATTATTATTATTATTTTAATATTATATATTATATATTTATTTTTTAAATTGTGGTGTAGAGCCATTTTCAAGATACTTTCACTCTTTTAATTTTTTTTTGTTTTTAATCAGGGTAACTTTCAATATTCTTTCACTATCACAGGTTGTCCGTTTAGGGATTAATATTGAAGATCTACTTCCCATAGATGCACAGCTTCATATTGACAATAAACATTATAAAGACACCAGCCCAAACTTTAACATCAATATAAATCGGAACATAAATTGGCTATACATATTTTTACTTTTATTTTTCTCATACCATATATTTGAGTCGTACTAATGAAGACATCTCCCAATAGATTATCCGGATTAAACAAAATGTAAAGATGTTTGCAGACAGAGAAGAGAATCCTAGGTTTTTGTTGGCACAGAGGGTTGACGATAAACCGATTACAGAAAAACAAATAATAGCCAAGGTACATAATAGCTGATCAAACTTAGGAATCGGAAGTGTTCCACAATAAAAATAATGAGCATTGTATCTTTAAAAAGCTCTTGCAGCGTTTAACTCCATGGCGGACCCAATAAACTCCATAACGGACCCAATAGCCACGTTATCTTGATTAATTGATACTTCTGTTATAGAGAAACTGCGTGACCATCTATTGAGTTTTGATAATATAATATCAACTCTTATTATTAATTGATTGATTGATTGATTGATTGAATTAGTGGTGTGTTTTTTTATCATAGGTCTCAGCAGGAATTGTTTACCCATAACATTGAATATTAACTCTCTCCCTGCTGAAGGCAACTGTTGATGCCTTAATGAGCAGTGCTTTTGCCTAATCCAGCAGGGAGAGGGTTAAGTATATCAAATTATGACCATTGACAATACCAAGAAGAATTCTTTAGCTTCAAGGGGAAGGTAAAAAATTAAGAAAAAAAATGGCCACCATCATTTAACTACACAAAATGCACATTTAACAGAAACTGGCTTTATCAAACATTAAATGCGATGCAAACAGTGTTGTTTATGATGCAAATTGAGAATGGCCCCCAAGTCTTGATGGAGGATGTGTATACATTTACCTGAATATGGCCTGCCAATCACTAATGCAGTCGTTTCCTGAAGAGAATACCTTTAATTGCTCTGAATGCATTATTTAGCATGGTAAATATTTAATGGTCGGAACGCTGTATGGTGAGCACTGAGGTGGATGATGGGCGGTGGGTGTTGGGTCAGGCGGGTTAGGATCGGGTGAGGGGAGGGGGGTGTTCAATAGATCTGCAGTGACAGAGCAGATGGGTAGCCAAGAATTAAAGTAGCCATGCCACTTTGTATTATCATAACCTGATTAATTCAACCAAAAGAGGTCTGTAAGAATTCAATTAATAAATATGATAAAATAATACCGCAAAGATGACATTCCTATTGTATGTTCTAAAATGTTGTTAATAAAGTACTGTATTACTTGGATTGGTCCAGAATCATGAGCGATATAATATTACCAACACCCTGTAGATAACAGAAGAACATACCTTAACCTACACACTGCTAAGAACAACCAAAGTTAACCAATACAGAACACAACATTATTGATCCAGCATGGAGAGGGTTAATTTTAAGAAAATTATGACCCCAAAAACATGATATATGACAACAATTCATCATTTCAATTAGCGATTTCTCTTAATTCCAAATCTAATAAATATAACACCAATCAATATAATTTATATTTGTACTACATAATTTACTTTCATTCTCTTGAGACTACGGATAAAAATAAAGTTTGATATCTTTAAAAATCTTAAATTTTGTGTTAATCACACAAACTGCCACTTCAGTACACACAGGAATATCTTCGGGAAAGAACGAAGACATCATCGGAACAGAGAACATCTCCAAGCGTTCCTGTGCACGGCACTAAAATGCACCCCTTCTCTCCAAGCGTCCCTCTGCGCGCCACTAAAATGCACCCCTTCTCCAAGCATTCGTCACAGCAGGGCGTGAAGTCTTCATCTCGCAGGCTTTTGTTTAGACAAACTCGACTGAGACTCAAACCAGACGAGCAGAAGATGAGGCCAAGACCCAACCATCCTACCAGACATCCCGTGTCCGCAACAAACTGCCGTACCAGCTACTTTAGAACTCCTCGAGTCTGTGGTCTATAAAACTTGCTGAATATAAAGTTTGCAGCGTGTTATTCCATAGGGATGGGTGTATTTAAAGTTTGAGCCTTGGTCTGCCAAATATTCTTGCACATCCAGTATTTTCTTAATTATTATTTAAAGCCATAAATTACATCTAGTACAGTAGAACTGCAAGCAAGCCCTGGTGGATGAAAGAAGCACTTGCGCTAAATAACTTTTATTATTATCAATTGTTGTTAATTATCATTATTATTATTATTATCATTAATAATGCGATTAACCTTCAATTTTGGAAACATTTCGACCAATCAAAATCGAGGAAATTTTACTATTATGGTACAATACTTATTCTTCTTATTATTATTAATTTATCATTAATTATTGTTACTTACTATTACTATTTATTATTATTATTATTATTATTATTATTATCATCATCATTTTTATTTGCTCAAAATTGCCTCAATGCTGTTTTCCCAAATTATCCTCCTAGGTCTTTGTACCTACGTTTCTACAAATCTTTCTTTCGCTAAAATACATTTTCAGAAACATAAAACATTTCTAACTTGGGTTCTGAGATCGTATAGCTCCATCTTTGTCATCCATCCATAACATACTACAGTGACATTTCAGTAACAGCCTAGATTCCTTGCCGAGAAATAACAAACTGGAATTGTTGCAACATATGCTGGTAAATGGAGAAAATTCTTTGCAGGAAAATGTAAAATATGTTGAAACTCAAGACCATGTTGACCGCATCCTAAGAGCAGACAAACAACATGAAACTCCAGCGTTAAGTGCGTGGCTGGTAAACTTTGAATTAACTGTCTTCCTGAATGCGATGGCATTATAAGCATTTCATCATTGAAAATATCTATTATTTGCTATAAAACTTTTGTCTTCATCGTTATTATTGATAACATTGTAATTATTGTTGGCATCATCATCATCATCATCATCATCACTATCATCACCACTATCATCAATACCACCCTCACTATCATCACTACCACCCTCACAATCATCACCACTATCATCACTACCACCCTCACTATTATCACTACCACCCTCACTATCATCACTACCACCCTCACTATCATCACCACTATCATCACTACCACCCTCACTCACTATCATCACCACCACCCTCACTATCATCACTGCCACCCTCACTATCATCACTACCACCCTCACTATCATATTATCATCATCACAATCATCATCATCACCACCATCATCATCATCGCAACTATCATCACTAACATCACCACAATCATCATCATCACCACCCTCACCCACCATCACCCTTACTACCATCCTAATCAACATTACATCAATGAAACTGAAGATCACTCTCAGACAGAGCTCGATGACCTTGAAACGTTGTCCAGCACAGGTGATGACAACTCCAGTGTTGAGCCGGCTGTGCACCAGGATCATGCATAGTTAATCGTGCCCAGCATGATGCCGGGGTCTAGCCTGATGGATAGGTCAGGGACAATGATGAAGGCAGAAAGAGACCAGTCTTTAATTATGCAACCAGTTGATTGATGCGGAGACCAGCCACAGCTTCAAGTCATTCAATCAATTCTGAGTGAATCACTCGCAAACAAATTGAATCATTTTCTGCACGGATGCACCATGAACTCTTCCCGAGAACGAGAACCTAATTTAAAGCAGGTCTCCCATCATGTTTCCATTTATTTATGTGCTGTATTTTGGGGTTGGTTTACGATCTCGTGTTGCGATATAGTATTCTAGAGTGAAAGTGGTAAGTAAAAGAAGTTTTTTTTATTATATTTCGTGTTTATTTATTTTCAAAATTGAACTAGGACTTGTAGAAAGATATAATTCATGCCCCATTATATATTATAAATTGTCAAAACTAACATCCAAATGCTTTAAATTTTAAATATACAGATTTAGGGCTTAAGATCATATTCATTAAGTTCCAACTAGGTATTAATAATTTATATCATAATTCACAATGGTATCCTCGGTTATGGGCAACACTTGAACTCAATGAGCCCTAAATAGGTATTAAATTGTTTGCAATGCATCACTGTCTGACAACCATGATATATGAAGACTACGAGATCAGAATGACAATTAGTGAAGGACAGAAGCACTCCGTCAGACAAACTACAAACTTTGACATTTTAATGTTTCTGCTATCTCTACCAAACATCCATTACGGTAGCTATATTTCATGAGAATCTAAATAATAAATTTAAACATTCACAATACAAACCTCTGTGATACATGTTTGATTCCTTAGAGAATTAAAAGCTGTTTGTCTCTCAAATTAACCCCCCTCAAATATGATCTAAGATAGCATTGTATTAAAATGTCATGCTGTTATATATAGATTTAATTTTTAGAATATAGATCTACATAATATATTTCATGTACTTTAAACTCGAGGAAAAAACTTGACGACTCTCAAATTAGTGGGAAATGGATTTAATTGATTGTTTGATCTGGATGGATAATAATAATAATAACATTATTAATAATAATAATAATAACATTATTAATAATAATAATAATAATACAATTAATAATAATAAATAATAATAATACAATTATTAATAATATTAATAAATATTAATAAATAATAATAATAATAATAATAATAATAATAATTTGTAAATCGCCACACTACCATCAAACCACCCTGCCTCCGAACTTACTCTACTTGTATGGTATATTACAGATTTATTCTATGTGGAGAAGATAGCATTAGATTCAAACCCAGTAATGTGGGTTTTGTAAATCAACACACTACTACTGAACCACCCTGCCTCCAAACCTAATTTATTTGCAAATCATATTTCTCTATGGGAAAAGATACCTTAGGATTCAATCCCAGAATTATGAGTTTTGTAAATCAACACACTACTACTATATAATACTGAACCACCCTGTCTTCAAATCTAATTTATTTAAAATTCATGGGGAAAAATACCTTGGGATTCAAACTCAGAACTGTGAGTTTTGTAAGTCGACACTGTACCACTCAACCACCCTCAACATCAGCCGTGTTTTCTGGAACTTTCATTCCTACATAGGACAGACATAGAGCTGTTTATCTCAAAGCTTACAGTCAGCTGGCTTGTGTATTTCAAAATTTGAACAGATCCCATTTGCATACCACGTCTCGGAGCAGGCTAACACAAGCAGTACCAGATGGCGTCTGTCAGGCATAAAACTGCTAGGGAAAAAAGTTCCCTGCCCCCTTCTGCACTCTCAGTGCATCTGAGCAAACGTGGAGCCCGACACCCTCTTCACGAAGCCATCACTAGCATACACCAGAGGCCTGTTCAGGAGGGCGTGAACCCGCGAGTACACGCGTGAAATCGCCTTGGAAACCTTCAACCTTCATATGTAACGTCATGCGATAACTCGTGTAAACTCGCCCTTCTGAACAAGCCTCAGGTGGTGCGTTCAAAGTGACAAAGGCTTGCTAGCAGCTTTCAAGCGGCTTGCTAAACTGGCCACTGTCTCAAGAGTCGTATGAACCGTACATGGGACAGGGAACCAGTTTAGCTAAGCGGCTTACTCAGCCCTGTGCTGGTTGAGCGCACCCCATGCGCTCAGACCTAAGTGGAAGGTTTATATGTTAACATTATGTTTCAGGATTCAGTACGCTGCTGCCAGAGATGCCAACTGGTGGGAATTCCTGTCCTTCCTCCATGTTAGAAGACGTACGCCTATGCCAACAATCATGTTCAGAGTATGTGTCCTTGTCTTATTACGTACTCTACTGTGTATATGTAGCAATTGTTGGATGTAGTCCTTGTCAAAGACGTTTAGTAGTATTTTCTTAGATTTTTAATGATTTTGGACATTTTTTGGTAAATTTGGCCCTTTAACGTCTTTGGTTTTCCTGTTTTCAGGTCAATCGAACTTTTCAGATTTCCCTGAGAAAGCAATGCGGAATCCTGTATCTAAATGAATACGACTTTCCCGGCTCGAAAACTTCACAGAAAAAAAGTAGCAAAATTATTAAAAATCAAAAAGAAAATGCCACAAAAAGTCTTTGACAAAGACTAAATCAGTCTGTGTCCATGCTGTTACTTATAGCAGGAAGTGACGTATACCTCGATTTACCCGCACTGCAGGTACACCCTATAACGCAGCGCTATTAATACTGATCAGTTGGTGGCTTTCGTAGGGACAAACCATTTCTTAATTATTCTGTTCCATTTCTTCATGAATCCCGAACGTCATCATTCAGGGATGGAAACTTACCATTAAATGTTACTAGCCCTAATATAGATACACATAACACATGTTAGCTCTTAGAGAAATGGTGCATTGGGTGTGACGAAGACCTCACGGTCAGGCATATCTTGCTTGACTGTGTGGACTTTGCAACTCAGCGTGCCGGGTTT
>JAVCKZ010115555.1:0-10010 GCA_034780755.1 Lepetodrilus elevatus | reverse complement strand
TATGTTTGCATGTACTTTTAAATAAACCAATATCTTTGCTGAGGATTTATATATTTATTTTTTCACTATAAACAAATATTGATAGTTTATGACCGCAAATTTACTCAATATGCATATTATAACTATACTCTAGCCTGTAGACGTGTGGAAAATCTTCGGTGTTAATATATACAATATAAAGCTAACTTTATATATACAAAAAGGTATAATCATGAATGGTAATAAACATGAATATTTATGAATGGGCTCATCAGGGTATGCTTTCGCGAAGCTCTCTTATGCCACAGTGCTCACATGGTCCCGTGCATTGCATGGTTGACCGCTCAGGTTGAAGTGAAGCACGTTCGAGCGCGGCTGATGCTTGGATGCAATCGGATCAACCGAGCGACATCCACAGATATACTCTCGGAACTCAATGGTAGTTTATCCACGGATATACCCACGGTCTGATAATCTGAGTGCTCTATTAGGCGACGAGACATAAGGTAGGACACCCTGCTTGGTTAACTTACGCAGTACATATAGAATATACCAGGCAGCGAGATACGAAATGTTCACCGACTCCGTGGTGCTAACCTTATGGTGAATATTACAAGACTCTACAAGACAAATTTACTCTTAATTGTGTCTTGCTTTATTGTGCGACTAAGTATCATTTCATATAAATAAGTCCAGCTACAGTTAGTGCCCGTGCACCCCTAGACGGAGAAACCAAGAAAAACAAACTTACCTCCTATTCACACAGGCCAGTATTGTAGATGTAATAGGTTTGAACCAAATGTTATTAGTTCCGTATGAGCATCTTATCTTAGGCATCAGGGCATTCACACCACACATTTATGTCCAAGTAAGGCACCATGGCGTTTTGATACAAATATAATATAATATAATGAATCGACACGCTGACTGTGCTTTCTGTATGGAGTCCTCATTTCAAAGCTTGTTTAAATCCTTTTCTGAAAGGCATTTGATGTGGTAGATTTTTAGCATGTGTATGATATGACAGTATACATTACAGACCTCTGTGCATGATCTAAAGTGTTCTGATGACGAAGGATGATGATGATGACGTGGATACGAAGAAGAAGAAAAGACACGTTACAGTGTCAATAGTATACTGTACTGTATGTATATATTGGGCGCCAACATTTAGCACCATCATACTTGATAAATTATCTGGGTTTTTTTCAATAAACGTTTGCAATGTTATATTAGGAATAGAGTACGGTCTACCCCTATATATTAGTATATTAAAATATAGTTTCGCCTTGAACTATAATAATGTTGAAATTCATGATAAGCGCCAATTGTTTTCCTTTTAGGTTCGGGTATGGCAACTCACGGCCTCTTAGAAGATGTTACAATACAGTTGGGTAATGTTTAAATGCAAAAACATTATGTATTTTGACAGATTTATAATTTCTGAATATGTGAGCCAGCCAAGACTACGTCGCTACGACTATCGTAAATAATTCTGGACACGAACTTACGACACGTTTGTGAGTCCGATTTCACGCTGAACTCACAATCAGTTGAAATCACCATATCAAATTTGAGCTTCATCTACTCAAAAGTTGAATAACCTTGAGGCCAGGTAGACAAACATCTTTGGAGTCTGGCGATTGCTGATTCATAGACATAGATTGTCCGTCACTGTTGACATGAGATCGACAAGAAGACATTCCTTGTTTAACGTAAGCCGTGAGCTTTACATAGTATTATAGCAACCAACTCTGTCACACTTCACCTGCTTTCCTCTCCACACAACCGCAATATGATACTTTACTTTCACAACCTTTATCGTCCTACTGTTATGAAGTCGCGCCTTCAAATTCCCTCTGGCCCACTCGTACGGACACTTTGAAGGGAACTTCGTTATCATCATGTACGTCGAAGTATTGGAGAATATTTTGTCTGTCTTAAAAGCGCAAAAAGAAAAACCAAGCAAACTACCGTACCTGCTCGCGTTCAAGAGTATTGAGAAATCGGCACACCCACAATTTTGTTTATACATATTCCATGACTCGTTCATTCAGTGCAATGTCCAATCGCGGTACATAGTCACGTGATATACCTGCCCTGATTTGTTGACTGACTGGGTAGTGTATATGACGTTACAAGAACAAGGCAGCACCAAACGCAAACTCGTCTTACAACCCGGAGAAACATACACTCTCAATTACAAGAAGTTTACAAATTCAACCCCACAAAATTGTAATAATTATTCGGATCTCGTAATATCTCGACATAATGTCCTGTGGTCTACAGTGATATACCTACCCGGATTTAATGATCGACTGGACTCGGAGATTTACGATGCACAGGTCCTTGGAGTCCAGTTGTGTCAGACTCTGTGAATTGGCTGTGGTGTTTCTTCTGACATTGTTGACCGCTCCTGTATGTGTGGCCCAGGTTAATACTGTACTCCTGCCGTATGGAACCAGTGAGGGCCATCAAATGACGCCCAAATCTGATGGTGGTTCTAGTCCGGCGATTGTTCTAAGTTCTGCACTTGACTATTATGGGACGGAGTATTCAACGTTGTATGTAAGTACCGGGATAACGTGGCATCGATAAATGTAGAAACTTTGCGAAATAAAATGTCAGTGAATCATGAGCATAGAACGCACAAGTGTGCTATAAAATATGGTAATGTATATATTAAAATATATGTAATTACTTTTACATTGTTTAATTGTGTGTGCACTATATTATCTGATGCACCAACTCATGTTTAGGGCCCGTTGCTCTGACCATAGTTGTTACTGGGCTCCCGCCATAATAGTAATAGTAATAATAATAACGAATAAAAGTCAAATAATAATATTCAAATGAATTTTAAATCATCAATTTATGAGTTACTTCCATCAAAATCTACCGATGAAGTGAAATTGTCATAGTAAATCACAGATATGTATGTTCATTTTGAACGAGTTCATAGCTACAAATGCAAAGTACATTCATTTGAGATTCATAAAATCATGATGTATAACGAAAATAGTTTATTTTTATTTTTTTTTAGAAATATATATTAAGGAAGACCGAAATAAATTTATTGTAACTTTGCGTAATTCATGAAATCATGCACATACAAAATATTGGCGAATACCTAATCCCCCCAAAATGTAAACATCCTAAAAATACACTTGTAATACAATCTTTTTATGATTTTTTTAAAGACCATTATACGAATCACTCGTCCCAGATGGCGACACTAATCTAAATATTGAAAGTGGAAGTCTTGCTGATGGTGATCATATGAACATATATTTCATAATGAAATTGAATCGTGCTGTTTTTTAAGCTGGTGGTGGTATTGATCATGATTGTTTAGAACATGATTACTTCATTGACTCATTTGATACCCTAAAGGAATTTTATTGTATTTAATATTATATTTAATACGGAGAAAATGCCAGATGCCTGGTTACAGAGAATTATTAGACATATTTACAAGCAAAGGGGGATATATGTAACCCCAAGTTCACCTTTGATGGAGACCGGCGATGACGACAAGGTAATCATTTTTGCAACTGACACCCAGCTCCAAGCTCCCAAGGAAGCCGACATCATCTACATGGACGGCACCTTCACTGCGTGTCCCAACGCTACAAGGATTTTCGAATTCCTTTTTTTTTTTACTCGATATGACCCATCAGAATGGCATGGTAATCACACAAGTATAGACTATATTCTTTTAGTTATTAGCTTTATAATATATGCTTCATGTACAATATGTGCAGCATCAACATATGATGGAGTAGTATTTGTGAAAGATCCGTAACGATGACCGATTTATTTGGTCATCATCATCTGATAAAAAATATATGTAGCTGTTGATATTTCGCTTACGTGTAACATTTAAGTACATGTATCAGTACAACACGCACTACTCAGAAATTTCCCAGGTATTTTGGATTTATTGTAATACTACTTCTAAAAAACGAACATATATCTGTGAATAATTGACCGAATCGCATAATCGTTTTTGAGGTACTCTATTGGTGTATACAGTGACATTGTCAATAACTGTTATAGTTTTTGTACTTCATCTCGTAACGAGTGGAGGATCAAATATGTACACTTCACCGTGAAATAGCCGAAAATATGTATCAAAATATTACGTCATACGTTATTAAATTTAATAACCTGTTGTCAGACCTTTTATTAACCATAACAGTGTAAGACAACGTGAAAACCTGTCTCCCCTCTTATTTTCGATTTTCTTAAACGATATTGAGTCCTTCCACCTAGACAATCACTGTGGTGGATTACATTTGAAAGTAGTTACTGATACAATGATTCTTTGACTTAAGCTATTGGTGTTATTATTTGCAGATGGTACTGTGTTGTTTGGTGACAATCCTGATTCACTCCAGACATCATTAAATGCCGTTCATTATTAGTGTAGCTTGGAAACTCAAAGTAAATTAATCCAAAACAAAAGTAGTAATAAATTATTTGGAGTAGGGCCAGCTAAAATGTAAAAATTAAACTTTGATTATGGCTATAAAAAAAAATAGATATACAAGACACGTATATTCATCTTAGACATCTATGATTAACATTTCATAGAAATAGAAAATGTATAGGAAATAATAATAATAATAATAATGATGATGATAATAATAATAATAATAATAATAATAATAATAATAATAATAATAATAATAATAATAACAACAACAACATAACATAATACTAATAATAGCCAATTCCACGTTCGAAAGCATGCGCAAAACGTTATATTATACTCTTGCCCAGAGCGCACGAACCTTTCCGTTTCTACTCCATGGGGAGTGCACCCTTATTAA
This sequence comes from Lepetodrilus elevatus, assembly GCA_034780755.1. Classification (NCBI taxonomy): domain Eukaryota; kingdom Metazoa; phylum Mollusca; class Gastropoda; order Lepetellida; family Lepetodrilidae; genus Lepetodrilus; species Lepetodrilus elevatus. Next base: position 5,196 of record JAVCKZ010115555.1, on the reverse strand, counting down.
TTATATACCCACAAGATAAGCACAAATATTCAGTTTATTTACACAAGTTATTCCAATTGTAATATTCCCTCATGACAAAACATTCTTAAAATCATCAAAAATCACGCCATCTTTGTTATAGAGTCTCCACGACGTACAGTCCTACTCATAGATCGACTTATTTGATCTACCTCTAACACACAGTCCTTGGTGCGTCTATTGGAGCTTTCAAACCAAAAGTGGATGTCCTATTATTGAATAACGACTGTCGTAATGTACTGTTAACTAAAGAGGAACATTACGGAGCTGGAGAAGAAAGGTATTGACCCAGGGCATGGCTGTGTTTGTATACGAGTCTCCGGAGAACCCCGACATGCCACCAGAGCTCCCCCGTGCTATGTAGAACACATAAAACATCGTATTGCAGTTGTTTTAGTCGTTATTCTATTCCCCCGCAGAGCGATATATGCGGCTTACGCACGGTTGTTGGAAACATTACCAATATATTAAATGTTTGAGAGATAAAGATGGGGATAATGCTTGTCATCAGGCTATTGTGTAATATACTGGAGCATGTTAGGAAGGAAGAGATTCAATTACGGAGGTTAACATTATGATGCATGAAAGTGATGGTTTGGGTTGGATGATCAGCAGGGAGTTGAGAAGAGGAAATGAGTGTACAGGGATCGGTTGTATGGTTGTGTTTGAGTACACACGCACTAAACAACTAACAAACACGTTTTCCCTGCAAGATCTAGCTAGCAGTGCTCCCTTTATCGAGCAAAGATAAGTCTTTTAGGAAATGCCAGATCTCTAATTGAATAGTGAATGAGTGTATAGAGATCGGTTGTACAGTTGTGTTTGAGTACACACGCACTAAACAAACGAACAAAAAGCATCTTCCGTCACAAATCTAGTTGTTCCCTTCATCGAACAAAGATAAGTATTAGGACATTCCAGTTCTCCAATTGCGCCGGTGGTCAAAGTTTCGATTTCGAAGTCAACCATAAATGTCATCGTTTTTAAATAATGCATTTTTTTAGTTTAGATATCGTCAAGAGTATTTTACACGACTTCCATGCGTTAAGACAGAATAAACTTGTCAGCGTCTTTATTTGATCGTGCCGCCAAAACATATTAATATTAATAGAAATCCTTGTCTTTCATAAATTACATACAAATAAAAAATAAATATCTGAAAAGAAAAAATACATTTAAAAAAGCCTTGTTGATGTAAATTTCCCTAGCGATTTGAAACCTCTGTGATATGAGAATTCAAACCGCCGCCTTTGACGTTATGCAGCGTTACGTGGTTTGCATATCAAACATATTGGTGATGGAGAAAGCTGATCCTGGTGATATACCTATCCTGGCCATACAATATTAATATTGCTATTCCACTTACACATGGTGGTATCGTTTGTTCCTGATTCTCAGAGGAAAACGCCTCAGCCAATTTAATTTAGAGTTTCCCGGTCTACGAATAAACGTGAGACAAATTTCTGATATCGTTGATAAGAGTGATGTTTGATGTTGCCTTTGGGGTATCAGAGATTGCTACGGACGTTTATGAAATCATTTAACGTCAGATTCAATTATGAAGAGTTTCCATCGAGTTTATTGATATTCTGCTACAGGAACTTCCCAAATCCAATAATGAAAATAAAATCGTAGATGCATTACGCTAAAGACACATATATTACGGTTCTTTCCAGCTTTAAAACGTTAATGTTCATAACTCAAGTCAGGATTTGTAAGGATTTCATCAGTATGATGTACGTTTTCATTTAAGTAATTGAATCAAGTTGTCATACAATTTAACGCCTTGCCGAACGTTGATTCGAGTAAACATAGATTGTTTCTAAAATCGACTATATCCTTTCATCAGTGAACGAGGACTACAATTAATCATATATGATATTTATAGGCTCACACACGATGCCATATTTAATCAGTATCAACTAAATATGTATAGTGAAATACTAGTTATTTGAACGAGGGACATAAGGTTAATATTAATTTGCGCATAATATCATTTATATTGCCTTAGGTGAAATGTAAATGTGTAGACTTTAGAAACTTAGACCTAGTATGAAATATAGTTTTACTTTCTCTGGCATTATTGGCGTCTCGGAATCGTATGACCGCGGAAGTAATATTCTGCGCTATCAGCATTTGTCCGTGCATAGCCAATGTGAACATACGTGTTGTCATGGGAGTACCATTGGTGGAAAACACAGAGTATAAGGAAACTAAAACTGAAATCGAAAAATAATAACCCCCCCCCAAAAAAAATAAAATATATATAAATAAATACAGATAGGCCAATCCTCGAGATGGCGTACCTTTCTTGGGTACGATTTCATGCTCAACCCAAATTTTTGTTCACAGATACAGATTCCCATATATAAGTTTAGGTTGAGCATTAAAAATCGTACTCAAAATGTTTCGTACATTTCTAGGCCAGGTCTTGTGGCTACCATTTTCTTTGAGAATGATTTCAGGCTCCTAAAAAACGTCAAGAGTATTTTTATCGAAATGTTAAGATGATCATGGAATCTTTAACGGAATATTAAGATGATCATGGAATCTTTAACGGAATATTAAGATGATCATGGAATCTTTAACGGAATATTAAGATGATCATGAAATAGTACTAAAAAACGTGTCATGACCTCACGGCCTGATACATTCCTAGAGATGGCGAGAGAAAAAACAACAACCCAGCATTCCCCCTCCACATGTGGCTACACGTATGTTTTGACGACGATGGCCATCCATTAGTCGTCCTCCGACGGTATGATTATCTCCTTAACAGTCTTCCGTACTACAATGTCACTCATGCGCACTCTGACACAATGATGACAGGTATTCGTAGTACAAATGTCAATCCTTTATTATCACTGAACGCTTTGCAATTACCAAGGCCAAGGCCAATTCTGCTAGTGTGGTCCGCCAGCTAGGCTACAGAGCATCGGAGCTGGTGGTAGTGGTGCTGATGACGGTTCTTCTCGTGAAAAAAGATGAAAACCTACGGGAGTCCTGGCGTTGGTAGGACTGAATTATTTAGACATTATCATCGCTGGAAACATTGAGGAGGGTCTCCTGGGTACAACCCGAGGTGACAAGCCATCACTGCATCGCTAATTGTGTCCTGTGCGGTGGTCAATGCCGGACAATTGACCAGTCTAGCGGACTCTGAAAAACACCAGCAGATAAGTGCATCCCGGAGTGATCAGGCACGCTCCAAATCTGAACGCCTTTTTAATCGATGCGTCGATGCGTGAACTTTCCTATTCCAGCTTTTTGTTATCACAATTTTGGACCGCGGACAACGTCCAACCGATGTCCACGCTCGGCTGATTTGAGACACACTAAAGCAATTATTTGCCCATTTGAAGCTAGCATGTTCTCTCGTGGGACTTCGCAAACTGCATTGAATAAAAAATGAGTGACGTTGATTCTCCACTTGATCGTGGAGTTGGGAATGGTGATGTCATGAAACTGACAAAGCCCACACATTTGCCAACGCCTCACAAGGGTTTATCTTTCTGGTGAAGACCCTTGAAGTAGATGTTTCTAAAGTCATCAAGGTGATGTCTGAGTAGTTGCTGGACAATACGTATCTATGTAGGTGTTTATGTCTTGAAAAAGCATTCTCCTGGGTATTAAGCAGTCTATAAACGTGGACTGGACACCCACGTGCATTGTTGTTCTTGGTCATCATATATACTCATCAACATAAATTAGGCGCCAGCCTATATTGTCACATAATTGTGTTGCAAAGCTTTCTACCAAATTTCAGAACTCTGCTTTAGGAATTGGGTTCCATACTTCTTCCAATGCGTCTGCACGTTCTTGAGGAGTTTCCGGAGCTTGGAGCTTGGAGATTTTGCATTGATAAACTAATATAGAGCTGAATGTATATATTCATAAAGGCTACTGATCCTTATACATTGTGTTGAGTATATTATCAATGGAATCTTAAATAGATAATAATAATAATATAATATATTTATATAGCGCCGAGTTCCAGCTAGGCTGCTCACATGCGCTTAACATTATACTTGCCTAGGGAGCGGTTCGCTGTGAACACGCAGTCACCAAGACAAGGTATATCGATAACAGACCTTTCCCGTGTGTTTAGCTACATCAGCACATTCCTATACATTTTAACATATTAAAGTCTGTATATATACATTCACATATGAACTTAATATTATAAACCTGTATGACATTATTAGTACATTTAATTTACCCACGAAGACGGTAATAAATGATTGAACAATGGTCTTACCTTATTTAGAGTTTTACGTCCGCGTGCAGCAATGCTGACTTAGCAGACGGTGAACAATCTTGACGTAATCTGTATTTAAATACTCTACGTTGACATCTATACAGTAGTGAAATATGAATATGACCATCACGATATATTGGATGGAGTAATAATTATTAGTTTGGGTAAAAACATCGACGGTGAACATATGATTAATATGAGCACTTGCCTATAATAACAGTTATTAGATTAGGATCCAACGAACCCCCGTTTGGACATTTCAAATGAAACTTGGATTTTATTCTACAGTGTTCAACAGCTATAAACAACGATAGCGCAGTGGTAATAACGCTGTGGTCTGTTTATGCTGGGAGGAAAAACCGCAACAACTATATATTATGGTAATACCCACACACCACGAATGGTACATTATGGGTTTGTGTTTTTACTCAAGTTACTGCACTGAGCCAAAGGAATACATCTCACCTGAACAACATCTCAAATTCAAGTTTATTTCGGGAATTGGAGCCAGTACACTCACTTCACACAATTCACTTCGAGCAATGTTGCTGTGTATAATATATATGGAAATACAGTACGTACATTGTTCATAACGCCAGTCTCATACCCAGTTTAAGGACGGTTTCCGGTGCATCCATCCACAGCTATGGAAACTGTACCCAGTCTGTAAATATAGAATGATATTCAAGATTTAAGGTAAATGAATGTTAATATGATGTTTATGCCTACTGACAGTATTAATAAATAGTATTAATAGCTCGAGCACTTACAATATAACCGTAATGATCAGCTTGGATCTTCTGTCATATAAGTGTGAAACTCGATGCTAATAAGGTTGCTTCTCGTAAGAGAGAGAGAGAGAGAGAGAGAGAGAGAGAGAGAGAGAGAGAGAGAGAGAGAGAGAGAGAGAGAGAGAGAGA
>JAVCKZ010115544.1:0-10010 GCA_034780755.1 Lepetodrilus elevatus | reverse complement strand
GTACTGAAGGACATGAGGATATAGTACTGAATGACATGAGGATATAGTACTGAAGGACATGAGGATATAGTACTGAATGACATGAGGATATAGTACTGAAGGACATGAGGATATAGTACTGAAGGACATGAGGATATAGTACTGAATGACATGAGGATATAGTACTGAAGGACATGATGATATAGTACTGAAGGACATGAGGATATAGTACTGAAGGACATGAGGATATAGTACTGAAGGACATGAGGATAAGAGAACAGTACTCCATATGCACTGAGTGATTATGGAATTTAACGTCACTGCGGAAATCTTTGACCCATTTGTGACCATCCATACGCAATGGAAACTAATCTTGATCAAAGCTGACAACTCACTCGATCGGGTTTGTCCTGGGCAGACAGTCCGAAGGGTACGGGCATGACGGAGATGTGTGTGAGAACGCGGGGCTGGTGGTACATCCACGTCATGGTGCTGTTGCCGTCCTCACTGCTGTTGTTGTTGGAGAAGACAATCTCACCTGGACTTGGCTCCAACCCTGACCCATCTGACAACATGCAAAATTTGAGAAGTTTGAAAATCTGCAATGTTTTATTTTTATTTATTTTTATTGGGGTTTAGAGTCGCTTTCTAGAATCTTTCACTAATATCACAACTTGCCAGTTCAGGGTAGGAGGAAACCCACAATTGATGCTGGGCCCCCCACAGTGGGATTTGAACCTGGAACCTTTGGCTCTGTAAATATTGCAATAGACATTGAATGCTACCTACCATGGTCCTGTACGTACTCAAAACCAGCCGTCCTCAAATCATCAGTCGTCCTATTCTGAATAAACCCTTCTTTCCATCCTTCCTGATTAACCCTCTCACTCTTCTGACATTCTCCCTCACACAAGACAGGATCAATAGGAGGAAAATGTGTCTGAAAATATGACCATAATATTATTGATGCAATATTGCGAAACAAAAGTCACACTTCCTAACATTTACACAATTATTAGCATTAATTATAAGTATTGCTAAACTTATCTCAGATTTTGTGTTGGAATTTGAACACAACACAATGTGTTATAAATATAAATATGAAATAATACCGAAAAACATTTAATAACCTTGAGGCCGTACTTTCTGGTTTTGTTATCTACAATCTCACTTGGCCTCAAGATTATGAAACTTTCTTGAATACAATTGCCACATGCAATAAAGAATTGAACTGAATATATACACAAAATATAATCAAGAGTTGTCTCACCTTGAAAAACGTGTGGACAGTTTCTGCCAGCAGGTGGAGACACGTGACTTGGTCCTGTCCGACGTAGATGGGCAAGATTCCGGATTCCAGAGCAAAGATGACCTGTGGAAGAGTGTCCAGACCACTGTGCTCGGACCACAGCAAGGCCAGGTCAAGCGTGACGGATGTCGGACCCAGGAGAGTTCCAGTCTTCTTCCCTAGGACCGTCTTCACTAGGACGTCTTTCAGGAGGACCTCACATCTTAGGACATCTGGCTTTCCTGAAAATAAAAGGCAACGTGTTCAGTAAAAAAAATTGTTTGCTTGTTTCAGGGTGTCGAGTAGATTTCAAGATTGTTTCGCTCATATCACAGCTTATCAGTTTATTAGTTTGAATTGGGATTTATGGATGCTTTCAAGATTTTTTATGCGGATATTACGACCTGTCAGTAAGAATTTATGGCTGAAGAAAACCTGCAACAATGAAAACATGTGTTGCAATGAACTTGTGACTAATGGATGATCCTGACGAACCAATTATGACAACTACACTGTAAAGTTTGTTGAGGCAGATACATTTCATTTTTCAAAGCTCTCATATCTACTACGTGACCATAGCACTCTCTAAAGTGCCCTATCGCCATGTAAAAGCGATCACTACAAGAATGCTTATGTCAGAGCTTTTTCGTCATTATCAAAAGAAAATTCCAATAACATAAATAACATAAATATAGGTTAATAATAAGAACAATAAACACCATTCCTGACAACAAACTATATACTACTGAGTGTTGTTTCTCGAAGCTCTCATATCTACTACGATACCATAAGGACTCTCGTAGCGATCTCTAATACATGGGGATCGTGCACTTACGAGAGCTCACAGTGGACCTTCCAGAAACGACACCCTGTTTGATAGTAATGTTCCTGGCATTGTCTTACCGTGATTGGCCTGGCAGAATTCTGTGCCGACCCGAAGAGAAGAGGTGGACACGACACAGCCAGGCAACCGATGGTGGTCTTCAGAGGTCGTCTCCATGGCAATAACAATCTGACTTGTGCTGAACTCCAAGTGCTTTAGCTTTGAAATAAATCCTACAATAAAAGTTAAAAATGAATATAGACAAAATGCCCAAAATTATAGTGACTGGAAAAGAATAATGGCAAAAATGTTGTATTTTATAATGGATATAGAAATATGCAATGTACTATTCATTTATCATAGAAATATGCAATGCACTATATATTTATCAATGGTTACCTGTGCTTGACATGCTTGAGCTATGATCTCCTGATTCCTCCATTGTTTCAAAGGTAGCCTGTGATTTCTGTGGAGTGCTTGTTCTTGGTGCTGGAGTTATCTCCCCAACAAAATCCAGAATTTGTCCAACTTTGAACAGGCTGAGATTCATTTTGATTGGTCGCTCCAGTTTCAAGGTGACGTTTGCTGTAACAAATTAATATACATCTCAGATTAACTCAATGTGTCAATGGATCAGTGTGCTCTCATATTCCTTCTCAACTCCCTGGGCAGTATACAACACAAACTTTCATTCAAGGTGCTAGAAGGTTATCATCCAAGGACCCGTTCTCTGCTGGGTGAACAGACACTACAAGAAATTTCAGCCTGTGTATCAGTGTGGGGCATGAACAAATGCTACTCTCAAGTTCTTGGTCACCCATCCACGAACGAGCTGAGCTCGATCATGCTTAACATTAATATGAGTGGTCAGCCATACACTGTAGCTAGTATATATAATAAGCCATATATAATAAGCCAGCGATAGAAACTAACTTTAAAACTTACTAGCCCGAATAGTGATACAAATAACATGTTATAAATTTCTACCAGCCCTTAGGATACTGTTAGAATTGGGAGAAATGGCTCAGACTAGCGGGCTAACGTTAATTTCGATCACTGATATAATTGTGGGTCATACCAGCAGACTGGAGGAAGTCTGTGATCTGCAGGGTGTAGATGCTGGGAGGGATGCCGGTCTTAGGGTGAGGCTGCCCCGCCCTGGTCTCGATCCAGTAGCTATTGAAGTCTGACCGGTCGGGCAGTACACGATGCTCATCCACTGGAACGATATTATATTATTTTATTTTTATTTGTAGCTTATAGATTGTTTCGCTCATATAACATTATTATATTTTTAATTGAAAAAAAAAATGTATTCATGGTTTAGAGCCGCTTTCAAGATTATTTTACTCATATCATGGTTTGTCAGTTTATGGAAGGAGGAAACCTGCAACATCTATATACGGTAGCATTGAATGTGTAAGCACTGACTGGCACTGACAAGACCAAGGATGAAAATTGCATATTGCCATGGTACAGACAGTGCATCCTATCATGACCGTGTTAGAAAGGTAGCTTTAGAGAACATTAATGCCAGACTCCCTGGATTAGCACTGCTAAATCATTACTGACATCAATAGCACCATCAACAAGTTTGAAAATGATGATTTTTCAACCTAGGGAATTCAGAAACCAAAACAAACCACCAAAAGAAATCTGAACATCATTGACAACGCACCTGGTATAGGATCGCACTCGGACGGCCCCTTTATGATGATATCATAGCACGACATCTCAAACTTCTGGCTGGCCGACTGGCATGAGATGATGGTGTGTGGCTGTGCAAAGTACAGATACAGGAACGGTCGCAGACAAACAGTACCCGTCTGGATCGCCTTCCGCTCTTTCTCCCTCTCGTCCTCGCTGCTCCTCCTGTGCATGAACTCAAAATCGGAACAAGTGTCGTACTGCAAGAGAATGGAGTCGCTATCACTGACGGGCGATGCAGCATTCCTGCTCAAATGTTCCAAATTATCTCCCTTGAAAGACTCGACAGATTTGGATTTCCGGCTCGTGGTTCGATGCGGTTCCTTGAGACTGGATGGGACGGGTTCCGCTTGATGCGCTCTGTGTGAGTACACGATGCAGGAAATCCGTCCCGCCGTTAGGAGTATGTTGAACGGCATGACCTTTGATCCCAGGCCAAGGTCGGCTGACGTCACGACCTTGGAGGATGCGGCCGACCTGACCTGTCGGTCGAGGGTCACGATGGAGAGGTCACTCTCGACGCCGCTGTCGTGGTGGTCCTGCTTGCGACGCGGGGTTCTGGAACGAGTGTGGTGAGAGGACGGCATTCCAGGATGCTTGTCGTCCATGTTTACCAGTTTCTTTATGCTTCTCTCGGCGAGATGTGTCACCAGGTGAATCTGGTTTGTGCTGAGGCAGAGGTCAAGGTCGCTTGTGACGTTTACTTCAGATGCGTATCCGCTGACTAGCACGTGCTGAAATTACAAATTAAATTGTTTACACAAACTTTATTGGTTCTTTTTTTATTCAGGTGTAGGATCACTTTCAAGATTATTTCACTCATAGAACATCTTTATCAATTTAGGGAAACTACATGTAGTGTATTATCATGCATATTTCAGGGCTCAAAAGTGATTTCCAGACCAGCCCCAGATTTTTCAAAAAAACAACCCAAGAGTTCAACTTTATAACAGAGTTCCACGCCCCATCCACACCAAGTTTCAGTTTTCAGTTAACAATCAGAACTGAGTATTTTCTCAAGAAATACGAATGGTAAAAACTCAATCTTAAGTCCCCTAAGTTGTTCTGAGAAATTGGTCACAGTAGAGTGAATGAAATTGTGATAAAATCTATAAGTCATCAGTGATTGTTACTTCATCAATGTTGTCCGTGGCTTCCCTCCGAGAGTACACAATTGCGGGCGCCACTACGAGGCAGAGGTCAAATCCTGAAGCTATGGGTATCAGACGGATCTCGTCGCGGTCTTCCCTGAAATAAACCATGCTCGACATTATAAAAATATACAAAGAATATTTTTTATTTTATTTTATTTTGTGGTTTAGAGTCGCTTTCAAGATTATTTCACTTATATCACGACTTGTCAGTTTAGAGCAGGAGAACATTAGCAACATTAATAGCGCTGAATGTTGCAGTAAACCTTCGAGCACTTGCTGGTACTGACAAGACCAAGGATGATAACTGTATTGCCACGGTACAGACAGTGCATCCTATCAATATCGCGTCAGAAAGGTAACTTTCGTGAACATTGATGCCGGGCCCCGGGGCGAGGATTTTAACCTGGAACCATTCTAGCACTGCGCTACCACGGCGCTATCTAAGGAGTGGAGCTTACTGCTGCAGACTAAGGACGGTGTTCCACTCCAGAGCTGGCATCTGTACACCGGGACTCGACGGAGGTTTGTACTTCTCCACTCTCTTGGTCTCGCGTACAAGATCGCTCCATGAACCTGTCAAAGAATTTGACATAGAACAGTATGTGCAATAAACTGGTTCACAATAATCTGGGTATGCCTGCTCAAAGTTCTCATATCCACTACTAGAGCATAGCCCTCTTGTAAGTGCACAATCTCCATGTATCAGAGATCGCTACAAGAGTCTCGGAGTAGATATGAGAGCTTCCAGCAGTATACGCCATGCCATACAAATTATATACATTCTACAAATATTTTTCGATAATTCAGTATTCAGATTCTGGATTCACAGATAAATATTTTGTAATCAAATTTCTGAAGCAAGTGAATGAGTTATTGTTTTTTTACATTACAGCAGTAATCTTTCATCTATGTGATGATATATTAGCTTTGAGCCACTTTCAAGATTCTTTCACTCATACCACAGATGTTCAGTTCAGGGCAGGAGGGAACCCACAACATCCTTAGCGCTGAACATTGCAGTAAACTTGGTACTGATGGACCAAGGTTGTTGATAACAGCATTGCTATGGTACAGACAGTACATCGTATTATGATCGCATTGGAAATGCAACTTTTCTACTATTCAACATTCTACTATTGCGCTACCACCCACCCCTATATTGCCACTAGTATATGAGACAAGGACAACAGGCACACTTACCCGAACACAGCGACATGTCTCTGAAGTCACACTGATACTGTCTATCCTCCACAGACGACCCTGGATGTTGAGTGATCCCTGAATGCATGGCTCGGTGAAACAGATCCTTTTCTACCGGCTCTCTCGGAAGAGGATTATCTGCCCTTGGTTGCACAGAAAGACAATGTAGTTGAGCAATAATCATATCATGATCCAATGTGGTTTTCACCTTCACAAATGAAGATCCAGAACTGTCTTTTGCATTGATTCCTACCCCAGTTTGAACATCGCTGGGTTTTTCAATTTCAAGATGGCCGCCATCTGGATCAGGGAGGATAACTCTCACAGTTCCAATATTTGCATACAGCAAGGGGAGACAACTGGACGAGAACCAAGGTGGCTTGAGGATCTTTTTCTGTTGGTTCTGAGAAAAGACAAGTCTTTGGCGAGCGAACATGGGAATTTCGGGGGATCCTGACTCAAAATCGAGAATATCCATGAAAGTTTCAAAAACAGGAATGTACAGGATGAAATCACATGGTTCGGATTTCAAACACACTTCTGAAATATAGTCGTGGAAATAGAGTTCGTCAAAGGAGGACTCCACGTCGCTTTCGGTCAGTTCCGACAGTTCTACGTTCAGTTTCTTCATCTTCTTGGCCACATTCTTGCACAAAGCGCGAGTGAATGTGAAGTTGAGAAATCCGCTGGACTGTTCTCGTTGCAAGGCCTCGGACAGCGGGTACGACGGCTGACTGTCCGTAGCCCACTGCTTGTTAGAGGCTATCAGCAGGTCGCGAGGCAGTTCGCGCCGACACGACATTAGGATGCCTTCGTATGGACCTTTCACCCATGATCCTTCCCTGTAAAGGACAAAGGACAAAATTTATTTTGCATTATTTAATGCTTTTCGTTGCTGTGGGACTATTTCGCCCATACCTGACTGTAAAATATAAATATAATACATGTACACAAAAATCATAAAGGAAAAAGAGCAAATAATTATATTTTTTATTTAATTTTTTTTTTAAAGGACAAAAGATGGTATACAATAAGCACTCAATTAATACAAAAACTATTTAATTTAACTCTCAAGCAGTGTACAACAGTGATGGCGAGACATTAGAATCACCTTCTCTCCTGGTGGCTGATGTTGAAGGAGCCGGTTGTGGCCTTGACCTTGGAGTAAACCTGCTGAATATCCAGAGAGGTGGCGACATCCTCGGCGGTGACAGTCACACAGATTTCTGCAATGACAGTAAGTCAGATATCAATATTTACATATTCATGATTGCCTCAGAAGAGGAGTATGACAGTGTCAAACACAGGTTTGAACAGCCACTTTTTTGGCCGCTTGTAAATTCAAGCTAGTAATTTCCGTTATCAATTTCTAACACAACACTCACATTTTGTTGCCCATTTTGGTTTGAAATTAACGATAGAGTAAGAAGAAACTAATTAGTTTGAACTATGTGATGGTCAATTACTTCTTGTTGATTTATTTAATGCTGTATGTTGCTGTGAGAATCTTTCACCTGCATGCAATAAACTTATACGGAAATAACACAGAAAGAATATATACTTAGACCACAAACCTGAATCAGCAGTTTTCCCGAAGAATTTGATATCAATCTTTGGCACCAGCAGTTGAGTCCACAAGGAAAGTTTCACTTTGGGTTCAATTTCGACGTCATCGGCCGAAACCTTCTGTATTGAGCACACATCATCTCTCGATGTGTCTTCTGATTGGTCGGTTACCATGACATCATTGTCACATGACACCGACGTCCTATCCTTCTTGTCTAGAGAGCTGGACGCAGCTAGAAGCTTGCCGTCCTTCTGGGGAGTCAGTAACTTCATCAAGCCAAGTGTGAGTGATGTCCCTTTACTTACTAAGGTCAAGGTCTTTTGTACCACCGACATACATAACTGGGTCTGGAAGAAAAGTGGCAGAAAATAAAGGTTTTTAGTTTGGATTCACCAGGGTTAGAACTTAACTATAACATTTACTCGCCCGAATAATAATATAAATAAGAAAACATGTAATTTCTACTAGCTCGTAGAATACATTTACCATTATGAGAAATGTATCAGGCTGCCGGGCGAGTGGGAATTTCTAACCCTGATTCAGACAGCATGAAATTGTGTTCGGAAATGTTTCATAATCTCTGATGCTAGACGTGTCCTGGATGGCATTGACAACCAGACTGACCAAATACTGACCAACAGACTAGACTATTGACTACCAGCCAGGGTATCGTTTCTATAAACTCTCTTAGCCGATAGCTAACACATTGCTAAGAGAGTACTATGGTCTGTTAGCAGCTAAGAGAGCTTCGAGAAACGATACCCTGACCACCAGACCAGACATCTGACCAAATACTGACCTGCACTTTGGACACTGCGACGGCTGGAGGCTGCATGTCGACATGGAGACAGAGGCCGAGAGACGTGATGTTGTCGGATGTGGGCGGACTGTACTTGGAGGACACGGCCACGGTCGACTCGATGTCCAGTGGCTTGATCAGCGACAGAGTTGTCTGCTCTTTGTGGAGGGAATAGAGGGTGAAGCTCGCTAGCTTCACGGACCATGGTAGCTTGTCTCCTGAAAATGTTGTAAAAATAGCGGAATAGAGAAACATGACATCATATTCTAAAAAGTTGTGTAATCTCGGGCCTGATAATTGCAGACAGTACATCCTATCGCAATACTCATCGGAAAGCTGCACATCCTATCGCAATACTCATCGGAAAGCTAACTTGCTGGGTCTCAAGACAGGACTAAGAATACTTCGGCTAAGTCTGACCACCTTCCACTGTACTAGTAGTACTACCACCCACCCATCTCAACCCACCCTGCACACTTCACCCCAGCCCTCAATTGTGTACAGAGTGAGTTATCATCTTACGTCACATTGGGAATCTTTCACCCAACAGAATAGAAGCATTACCTATCAGCGACCCATCCAGCACAGTGATGGGGATCTCCTGGACGACCGACATGGGTTTGACGCCAGCGCTGTGGACCGTGATCGACGGGAGACAGACGATGAGCGTGTTGGGGATGCCGCCATCTTGGAATGCGACGTGAAAGTTGACTGGAATGTCCATGCTGGGCTCGGAGGTTGCCATGGAAACCTCCGGGAAAAACAGGCAGCTGCTCTTAATCTCAATCTGAAATGGCAAAAAGATATATATAAATTTAAATTACATATAATAGTTCAAATCTTGGTTCAAAATGGCTTGATATTTCTATTTGTATTGACTTTTATAAGTTTGATCAGTTTATTCAACCAGATTTTAAATGAATGACTTACAGTCCCTATTTTGAATCCTGTTTTTTATTCCATAAAAGATCCACAATAACTTCTGTTCACATTTCTCCATTTAATCATAATGTCACATGAACATTTCATTAAAAATAAAAAATGTACGCATACAACATGCTAACACACAAAATGTCAAACATACCTCGATGTGAAGCATCTTGATCAAGGGAAACAACTCTGCCATCGTTCCACCAAAACCGCAGTGTTTCCCACTGTCATCTCGGTCTCTCGGCGTCACCATCTGAGACGTGGTCTGTGTGTGGGATTGGGTCAGAGGTCGTGACCCTGTGGGGTTTGTCACCGAACTACTGGAAGGTACTGAAACTGAAACATATTCGTAATATTTACTCCGCTGTCAATCATTGGCAAAAGACATAAATGTCATGTATATTGAAAAATAATAGTTAATAAAATACATGCAAGGATTATTATTATTATTATATGGAAATCATGCATTTTGTAAATATACAAAATTAAAGGAGATTTTAATTATCTCCTCTTTTCGTGAGAATACTTAGCCAGCCATCTCATTTTGCATTATTCTCTTGTTT
>JAVCKZ010115533.1:0-10010 GCA_034780755.1 Lepetodrilus elevatus | reverse complement strand
ATAAACACACATATAAAAAATGAACTAGAAGATTAGCTGCATATAAATATATTTCCCTACGAGTTCACCTTTTTTTTTTCCCTACGAGTTTGTCTTCCCTACGAGTTTGTCTCCCCTACGAGTTTTTTTCCCTACGAGTTCACCGCATCCCGTGTATACAGTTATAAAAATCAACTTTAATGGTTTACATTTATATAGACGTTGTGTCAAATTACGGCTGCGTCGACCTGCAGATCCTATTTCATCCAGGTAGTGATCTCTAACTTTTGTTTGCGGACGTGTTACATACCTGATACTATATAGTCGAGTCTCTTACTTTATTTAATAGGTCTATCCTTTGGGCCTATTCATCTAAAATAGGAATCTAGAAGCATCTGGCTAGATTTATTACAGGTGTGCTACAGAGCGAAGTAGGGGGCGGAAGTATATTAGATTCTGCGTTTAATAATTTGGCAGCACACCCCCTTTTCTTTCTGCTGATAACACCTCCCATTAGAAAACGAATTTATTACTGGAAATACACGTAGAAGATAACCATTGTGTTTAATTAATGTCTGGCTTCTCTCAGTTCCTGAATCGCCACAACCGAACAAGCACCTGTTACCAGCTGGTTGTTACAAGCCTTATAAACCGGTGCGTGACGTCACAGGAGTCAGAGGTCAGCGCGAGCCAAGCAGACATAGATCTAGACCGTCTACTACGCATACATAATCTAGAACACCGTCGTGCATACCGACAGCATAGCGCTGGAAAATGGTTTGAGGTATTTTTTCGACGGTGGCAGTAGTCAGGATGAGTTTACCACATAAAAGTGTTCTTCATATTCTGAATCACCATGAACGACACACTAGAAAGGTGAGTTGAACGCTAGGCAGTCTCATCTACCGGGTGTTTTCATTTCATTGTATTTTTAGATCCAGTTTTGTCCACGAGCGGCTCCCCTGTTCATTAATCTTGCCCCAGGGGGTGTGGTTTGGGAGAACGGAATGCACGGTATTCTCGTGCTGAATGAAAGGTCAACTTTCCGGTCAGGTTCCTGGCTCAGAACCGGTTACAGTGTTGTCTTTTGAACGTGTTCTTGTACACTGTTTACGTTGTCTGGTTGTGGGATAATCAAGCCAACCAAATAAATGTGTTATGATATTTGAAACACTGCTCTGGTTAACGTTGACAGATCTCGTTTTGACATACAGCTAGAATGCAGAACAAGACAGATCTACACCTGGTAATACCAGTGGTATATTATTCTAGAAATTGGTAAACATTCACGTATTGGCAAGTTGGTGAATGTCTTCAATATCAACACATTTATTGTAAACACATCCATCTTGATGTACCCATTGTACATGAATATAGCCTACATGATATTAGGCCCATGAACTATGGTACTTAACTACTAGTACATTTGTGATGAAATTAATGCTGCATCTCCTGTTTTCTGGGCTGAAAAAGAACACACACCTGTGTGACCACGCACACACATACACATCATACTCACATGCACACATATACACACACATATATACACACATGTACACACAACACACACACATGTGTACACACACATGTGTACACACACACACACACACACGCGCGTCATACTCACATGCACACATACATATACTGGTACACACATATACATACAATACACACACATACACACAACACACACATGTACACACACACATACATGTACACACAAACAACACATACTCACATGCACACATATATACATATACCGGTACACACATACATACGATACACACATACATACGATACACACATACACACACACACACACACACAGAATACACACATGTACACACAACACATACACATTCATGTACAAGTTAAAATCATACATCCTTGTACCATAGAATGTTGTGACACTTGACATTGGTTTTAGCTAGGATGGTTTCTCACTATAGATGTAGGCTGAGATGTTCATTCAAGCATGGTTCATTAGTATCTGAAGAATAAAACATGCATTAGTGAAATGTTTACAATTACATATTTGTGTAGATTAATAATTCATTTAGCATATATTACAGAGAATTAATGATCATGCTCTTAACAGCTGAATGAATATTAGTTTTGCAAGGATTGGTGTCTTACTCAATTAAATAAAACAGACACATTAATGTATTTTTCAGTGTATCTTTACCTTATGCACTTATATCTCAACAACAAGTCACGTTTAAGCATTTACTAACTGAAAGTAGAATTGCCGTATTTGAATGAACTGACATCATTAGGCAGGATGTCATTAGTTTGATGCCTTACTTTCAAGTATTGACCACTTGACACCTTACTAGGTCAATATTGACAACTCAAGTACTGTAAGAAATAGCTAAATTGATTTGCAATTGTAGTTTATGCAGTAGAACACTATCTTGTGGTATTAACATGATTAATTAACCCTCTCCATGCTGAAGGCAACCATATGTGCCTATTCCAGCAGGGAGAGGGTTAAAGAGTCCGATAGACTGGTAAACAATTACATCATTTACATGATATAAATACTAGTAGAAGCAATGGTATACATTTACCATTGATTCTATTATTATTTATCTTTCATTGCATAGTTTGTATTACTAGATTCTGTATCATTGTACGTATTCAACCTATTTTTAACAACACCAACATATATTACCGGTACACAATAGTCTACGTGATATATGCTTGTACACATGTTAACAACTTAACACCATTGTTCTTTGCTAGGTTCATCAATCAGGAAGTGAAATTAACACTAGCCCAGGCCATTTCTCCCAATGCTAAGGTATCCTGAGGGCTAGTAGAAAATGTTATTTGTATCACTATTCAGGCTAGTAAGTTTTAAAGTTAGTTTCTATCACTGTCAATGTGCTGACATAAATAAATATAATCTCTTAAAAATCTGTGCATTTAAATATTAAATATGTTTAACATGGTTAAAAGAAATTGACTCGAGATCAAAGTAGAAATTTATTGTGAGAGATATTTTATTATCATTCATAGTACGGTAATGTGTTCATGGTGTTTATCTGTAACATCAGATCATAAAGATGACATTTTATTATGAATCAAAATGATCTGTACCATGTCCCTGTGGCGGTCTTTGTTTATGATTGACATGCCGATATAACTGTGAATCAAATATTCACTGAGATAAAGAATGGTGTTCACCTACCGTAACTGTCAATGGGAAATAAAAAACATAAAGTCTCCTGTGACGATATTGAGCTTGTGGAAGTTGTGTCGTCTACAAGATCACGTGACGTTTTATTAGTAACGGTGCCAGACTACATGGTCATGTGATCATTCAGGGAATTGGTCGCGATTGACGACACTGGTTTTTTTCACTCGCGTTGATAACGAGGTACAATAACGACTACGCGCTGACCCCTCGGGAGCATATGTCATGTTAACTGTACGGGCTTCGAAACTCGTGAATATGAGCGAGAAGTTTCTCTGTGAAACATTTTCTGAAGACTGTAATTGCAACAGTGTTGTAATAATCAGTGCAGTAAAGGAGAGCGTTTTTTATTTAAGTAAAATTAATTTGATGTAAACTGCCCTCCCTGCTATTCATGAAGAACGTGGATTCTATCCCATGACGATCGTTGCATTGGAGAAAAACCACGTTAATGTTTAAATAATACGATCCTGTAGCTTGCAATGATGGTGCATTCAAATATTCAGCTGCAATGTTGTGCCAACCATGATATGATAGCACTTCTTAGCACTGATGTTTATGTTTATTATAGAATATTATTTTTTCAGCATGTTGCACACATGGATATAAATTACCGCTGGCCCGGACCATTTCTCCCAATGCTAAAGCCTAGGTATCCTAAGGGCCAGTAGAAATTCATTTATTTTGTAAATATTTGTTATTTGTGTCATTATTCAGGCCAGTAAGTTTTAAAGGTAAGCACAGCTTAATGTATCATTATATTTGGATACCACACTAGCTTTGTTATCTGTTATAATACTGTAGAGTTATTTATTAGCAATAATTGCAATATTTGTATTATTGAATGAGAAGTTGTTATAATTATTTTAATGTATCCAAATACAATGATAAAGGTACATACGGTATATGTCATATTATGTGTGAATACACATGAAATATGCATACAATTGTATGGTATTTTGATACAGTACCGGTATTGACTTTTAATTCACATATTTATGCAGTAGCAGTCATTCCAATGATTTGTATGGGCAATTAAAGCGACACTGTCAGTCAATGAGTGATGACCTATATCTGTGATGTATGGATATCTGTAATAACCTGGATCATAATACACCTGTCAACGGCAGTATGTCAGCGAGGCTTTCCGTGTTATTGATAACACGTAGGTGAACGCCACTGGTGAACGCCATGATCACAATTTGTGGGGTGTAATCTTGAGCGATAGTAAGACGGCAAAGCACATTCCCCATGTCGAAGTGTGTACATAGCGTATATCGATTTCACGTTGTGTCAACTGTACCTTATATAGAAATCTTGTTAATTTCACGTTGTGTATATTTTGCCATATGCATTACAATTTTTATTTCACATTGTGTACAGTGTGCCAGGTATAGAATATTAGAAAGCTTGTTAATTTCACATTATGTCACTGTACCTTGTATAGAAAAGTTATATTATTAGTGTGTATATATATATAGTATATATTAATTGCACATTGTGTACACACACTCACACTCACACTCACACATACACACACACTCACACTCACACACACACACATACACACACAATGTGCATGTTAATTTCACATATATTATTTCCAATATAAAGAAATGTACACTGTGTCCAATGCATACATGCTTAAAACACATCAAATTCTCATTACATCTATATTAATTTCATGATTACATTACTACCAGTGTACAGAACATATCAGTGTCACACTGTAGATCTACAGATACACGTGACATGACTCGCTACTTTAGGTATTAACCTAGAGGCTGTTCTGGCACTGGTGCATTATATTATATTAGGTTAATAAGTAAGTGCAGATGCTCATTTGATTTTTCTACACAAATGCTTTAATGTTATTCAACATGCTACTTTAAATTCCTCCTGTTATGCTACTGTAGTGTCATGCTACTGTATTGTCCTGCTAAAGTAGTGTCCCAATACAGTGTAGTGTCCTGTCCTGCTAATGTAGTGTCACTAATTTAATCAAAAGTAAGTAAAACCATAAATTCTTGCCTAAAATATATTCCTACACTCACACACACTAGGGGTGCCACGATTCGCCTATCTCGCGATACGATACGTATCACGATACCAGGCTCACGATACGTATCGCGATTAATTTTTAAAGAACTTTGGGAATAATTTCAGTAATCATGTTATATGAAGGTCATTATTTCTTAAAATATCCGGTACAAATAAGTCAGTCATGAAGAGAACATTTGTAATCAATATGTTTTGTTAACAAAACACTTAAAATCCTTGTGAAAAATACTGAAATCTAACTTTAAACTCAATAAGCAGCTGATAAGAGCGGAAATAACCTGTTAAAATCAGGAATATTATTAAAACAAATTGATCTGAACATGTATTTAAAAATCGATTCACATTAAAATTATTAATCGTTTAATCGAGACAGAATCGCGTATCACGATATAAGAGGTAAAATCGCGATGCACCGATGCATCGGTGAATCGTGCCACCCCTAGTATATAGAGTTACGACTCTCGTAGCGCTGTGATCGGTCTGCAGAGTAGCGCTGTGATCGGTCTGCAGAACGGGACCCAGGCCTGTATTTCATGCACTGGTTGTGCACACATGGCCAGGGCATAAATCTAGGTTTAAGTCAATTCTTGTTATAGTATTCTTGTTATAGCATGGAGTATGCAATGATTAGGCTACTGACTACAGTATGACGCGATGTGAGACACAGGCCAGGTTATCAGCTAACAAACCTTGGTAATTATCTGTTGTATTTGTAGTGAAAGATTCTAGAAAGCGACTTTAAACCCCAATAAAAAAATAATAATAATAAAAAAAATAAAAATAAAAATAAAAATTGTACATCAGATGGATTTGAGCTAGGTGTGTATTTCGCCCCATTGATAGCAAGACATGTAAATTTCACACCCCCCCCCCCCCCCAATCTTGTAGGTCCCCCCCCCCCAATCTTGTAGGTGACAAGATGTAGGCCTACATTTCATCCCCAGTGTTGTATGTGTTGTTGATAACCAAGACGCATGTATATTTCATCATCAGTGTTGTAGGCGACAAGATATACTTTTCCTATGTAATGTTGTAGATAACCAAGACCCATGTACATTTCATGACCAGTGTCGTATATTGCTGTAGATAGACAAGACCCATGTACATTTCATGACCAGTGTCTTACATTGCTGTAGATAACCAAGACCCATGTACATTTCATGACCAGTGTCGTACATTGCTGTAGATAGCCAAGACCCATGTACATTTCATGACCAGTGTCGTACATTGCTGTAGATAACAAGATTACTCCTGCAGGCAGACTTGTTATGTATCAACTCGTAGCGATACTGTTTAAGTAGGTCATTATGGTCATGGCGGTCTAATGTATTTCAAATTGCTGCCGTGGCTTGTAAATAGCTGTCGGCATGGAAAAGAAGCCGCTGTGATTTAACCCAATTCCACATCAATATTTTAGCAATTTACAAGGGATGTCAGGAGGCAAGAATTGCCAATTTGGTACTGACAATGACTGATCTCGGATACTTACAAACAGTTATCTCGGATACAAACAGTGATGTCAGATACTGACAAACAGTGATCTCAGATACTTGCAAACAGTGACCTCCGATAGAAACAGTGATCTCTGATAGTGACAAACAGTGATCTCAAATACTTACGAACATTGATCTCAATACTGACAACAGTGATCTCCGATAGTGACAAACATTGATCGCAATACTGACAAACAGTGACAAACATTGATCTCAATACTGACAAATAGTGACAAATAGTGATTTCCGATACTGACAGTGATCTCCAATAGTGACATACAATGATCTCAGATACAAACAAACATATGGTATGATGAGCTGGAATTGTGGATTGTATGATCCCCAAGAAGTTGAGAAGGTAAAATGAATGCACACTGATTCATTGACCAGGGGAACAATGATAGTATAACACTTTGTCACAAGCACTCGGTGCATGGTGTCTAGTGCGGTATGAACACACAGTATTAAAGTAATTTGTTGAGATTTGATGACAGCTGGTAATGGCATTATCACGTCCATTGCAATCATGCTTGGCCGGTATTTACCCTGGGTCTGTGTGCTGTGGACTGGTTAACTCTCTCCATGCTGAAGGCAACAGGAGATGCCCTAAAGACCTCTGTCTGTGGCTAATCCAGCAGAGTGAGGGTTAAAGCAGCCACAGTCGAAATACGCTGAAGTTGGGGTCCATGACATGCCACCCGCATTATAATACTCCGTTATATCAACAAATATAATTGGAAGGGAAAAAAAGAAAGAACATTTATTTTTATTTTTATTTTATTTTATTTTTTTACATGGGGTCCACGCTGGACCCCGTGTTGTATCCGAATCCGCGGTGCATCGAAGGGCGTTATATCGAGGGAGCACTGTATTCGTTGCTGGTTGTTAGTTGATGTTAAACTCCTCCACTGCAGAGAATGTTACGTATAAGTAAATATTGAGTGGTGGATCAAAGCCATTTCAGTGGTATTGTCATGGCCACACTATTATTATGTCATGACATGACACGTCATCATGCAGTGTTTCCGTATGTTTGCATAGAATACATCCACCCTATTTGATCATCAAGCAAATTTCTGTCAATAGCCTTTTAACGATAAATCGACACATTATTTAAGGTTAATTGTCACTTATTGTGAAGGATTGTCGCCAGCAATTAATGGATTTTTTTCTTCTCACATCTGGGCATGCGTAACCTGGTAACACGCAATCTTTGTTACCGTCTCGGAGCCACAAAGCTGTGGAACTCTTGAGGCGGCCAGAAGTAATATGTACTTGGGTTACCTGTTTATTTCTGTCTACTTTTGTTCTGGTGAAAGAAGATGATTAGATCTGTTGGGAGCCGGTACCTCACAGTGGTAAATGGAAAATAGAAAATACAAATAAATTACGTTTTCTCGAGCACTGATGTAACGATGTAACATATTCAAATATGTCAGTGTGAGAAATGCTATATTTTACACATTGGAGAGTAATAAATAAAATAAATCTTTAAACTCCTGTCTGACACAGTAATGTTCCATGTCAAGATGTCGATGGCTGAAATAAGCGAGCTAAGTATATATGCCCTTGTTAATCAATATCTGATTTCCATGCGATATGGACGGTTACGAGAGATGGTCTCCCAGCCATGGTCCTGCTGTTGTCCTGCTACAGTCCTGCTACAGTCCTGCCACGGTCCAGACAGTCCTGCTATTACAAACATGATCATGTAGTAGTCATACTGTGGTCCTATGATAGTCCTGTCATACTGTAGTTCTATGATAGTCCTGTCATACTGTAGTCCTATGATAGTCCTGTCATACTGTAGTCCTGTCATAGTCCTGTCAAACTGTAGTCCTATGATAGTCCTGTCATACTGTAGTCCTATGATAGTCCTGTCATACTGTAGTCCTATGATAGTCCTGTCATACTGTAGTTCTATGATAGTCCTACCATAGTTCTGCAATAGTCATTTGATAGTTCTGTTATAGTCCTATACAAGTCCTGTCACAATCCTACGATAGTCCTGGCATAGTCCTGTCATAGTCCTACGATAGTCCTGTAAGACCTTATCATCCTACCTTAATCCTGCCATTGTCATAACATAGTGTTACCACGGTCTTAACATTGTCCTGACAACAGTCTACCGTCCTACTCCAGTCCTTGTAGTCCTGGCAAAGTCCTGCCAAAGTCCTGCCAAAGTTCTGTCCACCTAGAAGATACAGTAACGTTGAATCAGCCAATGAGGGTGAAATGGACGTGCGTACATTTCAGTAATTCTCCCAGCTAACACAGTGAAGGGTCCTGAGTACGGTCTGACTGATGGCGTAACTATCTGGGTCTGTTGATATGAGCATGATCAGCAGGATTTGTGCAGCGGCAGATAAGTGTCTGTTGTTACCACATCCATACTGCCTGGCCGCTGTACTTAGCCGTGTTTGCCAGTCAATCAGAACTTGTTATTTCTGATTTCGTCTATGTTTACAAAATCTCACTTCAGGCTGATTCATCAATATCGTATAATCAGGTAATTACTTATTTTCAATAAGAATGGTTACTTTGTGTTAGAGGCCTATAGATGCAGACTAAGTTCCGTTCCTCACTTCTTTCGTTTATCTGTTTTAAATAATATGTGTAATTTAATTTAAATAAGAATCTGTGTTCAGAAGGAAACATCGACTTCCCTCTAACGCACGAATCGCACGTGCACGGTGCGACCACGTGGGTGAAACCACGTGGAAGCACCAGTCGAGCGCAGGCCTTTGTAACGATAGGATCGTTGCATATATGGCTCCCAGAGATTGGGAGCCATGATCGGCTAATATTTAGTTCATATTATTTGTTGTTTTGTTCACACTATCGGTGAACGCCCTAGTTTATTTAGTTTACACTATCGGTGCGCCCTTGTTTGTATTCAGTTCACGCTATCGGTGGGCTGTAAAACCAACATATTTCATATTCTGAAATATAGCGTCATTCTGTACTAGTGTGCAGGTTTGTACCATGTAAATATTGTGTACATAATATGGGTTGTTTTCAATATTAAACATTCAACATTGTAGCTTTGTTTGTCTTTTGTTTTTTTATGGGGAACCTTCGCTCCAGTAGGTCTTTATTTAAAATATGCCATAATCCAAATCAAACACGAACGTGGAAGCGCTACAGCTGGAGGTAGGTTGTTGTTGATTTGGGGTGTAAAGTCACATTTTAGAATCTTTTACTAATATCATGACTTGCATGCATATGTACTGCTTGACTAGTCTGGATTTCCACCAGTTTTTATAGTGCTAGTTCAC
>JAVCKZ010115522.1:0-10012 GCA_034780755.1 Lepetodrilus elevatus | reverse complement strand
GTGGCGGTGACACGTGTGAGCAGAGTTCCTATCCACAGAAGATATTGAGTATACGAAATGCATTGGAATTTAAATGATTGGTTTTTAAAAAAAAAACCAGAATGCTCCGTCAATACAAAGTGGTCATTTAATAACAACATCAACATCAACAACAATTTATAATAATAATAATAATAATAATAATAATAATAATAATAATAATAATAATAATAATAATAATTAATAATAGTAATAATAATGTGACTAATCGTTAAATGGATGATTTCGATGGGATTTAGTTTATGATTACTTATCATTATGCCTACCATTAAGAGGAGCATTTTTTAAAAATCTCCTTTCACACGGTACAGATGTACGCTCTAAGGATTGGGGTATGATAGTGTGGTGGTGGTATATATGATGCATTTATTTTCATCTTCATTTTCATTACTTAAGTTCAATAGTCATACAAGACGTACCTATAGTGACGTTTTCTTGCACCACGATGCCGAAACCACCGCCGAGAAACTTGGGTGGCTTATTTACTGAACCCACTGTAACAGAACACGATATAGCATTAGCCTGATTAGGATTAGACGTGTGGAAATGAACTACGGTAATCATGCTATTTTTAATAACAAATATCAAAATATCATAGGACATTATATGTATGGCGTATATAAGAACAAGTGTCATGTTCATGAAGCTATGTATACATACCGACATCGTTAAGTAGTTCGAGTAGGAAACGTTGATGATCCAGAAAGAGTAGCATTGGCACCTACACAGGTTTAACGATGTCGCTACGTATACGACAACTCCGGGAACACGCCCTCTGGGGGCTTTTCTCGTAAACGTTCTCACGAACTTCTTAGCCTAAGAACAGTCCGTAGCCATACTTATAAGAATCGTTAAGAACTGTTCTTAGGCTAAGACGTTCGTAAGAACGTTTCGAGTATAGACCACCACAACAGTACTTCCTTAATACGGTAGCCCTGATCAATATCTTGTAATAGGCAAGCATCGCATGCGATGTTAGAACCAAATACTACCGCTTCACCAAATCAAGTTCAATTTACTGAAACGTTTTCTCAACACAAAAACAAAGATGGATCCTATCCAAATGACCAGCAAGTCTCCTTTGGTGTAGAAATGGAAATCATAACTCCCAGAAATATTTTGTTCATGCCACATGACATTCATCCTTTTGTCACGGGGCTTGTGACGGCGGATGCTGTATATTAGATTGGTTGATGATCATGAACACAAGACGAGACAGCTTAAAAATAGTCCTCAACAATATTGAATAGATATATAAGTATGTAATGTATATACATACGTATAGGTTAAATTATACTATGACAGTTTTATTGATTTCAAAATATTAAATTCCCTAGACGAATTTCTTTTATTTCCTCATGCAATGACCTTGAAATGTCCTTGACTTATTACTAAGTTCATGTAGATCTATACGGGACTGGTAAGACATACTATTTCAAACATATCCCATAATATATATGTAGAATACTGGAGCTTCACCTGTACTTTCACATCGGATTCCTGTAAATCCACTTAAACACCTGCAGACAAATCCGAACGGCACATCACTGCAACTTCCACCGTTTAAACATGGGTCTCCCCGACAACGAATGGTTCCTGATGGAATATGAAATTCATTCAAATGAAATAAGTTAGAGGACACCGGAGACATTCCAAATAACATGCACTGTGAATGCCAATAGACTACAGCCATACCTCTGAAGTAGAACTACTAGATATAGCATACCAACCATCGACTGAAGAACGAAGTGAATATCAATAATTTGCGATCGTCCATTATTATCATTAATTTTAACCTCGCATTACTGTATGGTCTACAGTAGTTAACATGCATGCATTTGAAGAGTAGTACACGTGGATTCATGCATATCACACTGTACCGAGTTTAGCCTACCGATACTAGTAACATTGATAACCTCAGAGAGTATAGAATGAAACCATTCTTAGGAGCCATCGAGTTGATATTTTGTACCACATTTACGACCATGCAATTAATTACTTGTAATCGTTTCACGAAGCTCTAATACTATCCACACTGTGACAACAGCGGTCTCGTAAGAGCACGATCCGGATGTATACGAGATCGCCATGAGAGTGCTATATGGGCTCTCAGAAAGCTTCGCTCAACGACACCCGGAGTCACACGGGCGCACAGTGAGAGGTATATGCATGATGGTGACTGCCGTTCCCTTTGAGGAATGTTTTATGCCATGATGCTAAGCTATATACTGAGCTAACACAGGTACGTAACACGCATAGTGACTGACCTGATGTAAATCTGATATTGACAGTAGCAAAAGCGCGTAGCCCTCCGCCATCCTGAAATGCACACAGCAGATATAAATAAGCATATTGTATGCAATGCAATTAAAAGTCTGCATTCCACTGGAAGTATGATTAGTACTCACGTTCATTAACATTGAGCATACGCTATATTTAATGTGGGGATTTAGAGTATGTTTCAAGATTATTTCACTTATAACACGGCAAGCACTTATAGCGGCCGCACACTAGCGATTTCCGTCGCCGATTTCCGTCGGGTTTCGATCGCCTGGTGTGCGATGTTCCAAATATCAAACCATTATAGATATTGTGCGATCAGTCGGCGATACTAAAAATCGCAGTCGCTGGCCAGCGCACACTTGCGATTTTCCGTCGGCCCACAAACATCGGCGACGCGTCGGCGGACAAAATTCGGCGACGCGTCGGCGACGGAAATCGTTAGTGTGCGGCCAGCATTACACTGCTGAATAACCAAAAGGAGTATTACATCAGACAGCACATCCTATCATGTCCACGATACAGACAGCATATCATATCATGATTGCGTCGGAAAGGAATCGTACTCAGAAAACATTCGTAATCTCGAAGCCTGTTCATCTGATTTATCTAAGCATGTACATTCTAATACTAAATGCACACGTATTATTATGATCTACCTCGGCTCGGACTCTGAATGTCATTGTTGTAGAAGTGACATCCGTCAATGACCGGATTGTTGACAGAACACCGGAATCACGTGTTATCTTGAAGTAAGAAGACCCTCCCTACAAAACATAGTGAAACAATTATTACCTAATTTATAATAACTGTCAGACACTATGAAATCATATAATAATAATACTAAGTATAATATAATGACAATTATATATTGTAGTATATTTGTAAGCTTATTCGGTATATAGCATTTGTAATATCAATAATGATAAAAATAAATAACGTTGTCTTATCTAAGAAAATAAAAATTAATATTAAATTAAATGTGTTTCTTGAGTTTATTTCAATGAGTAAAGGCAATGCTATTTTGGAAATAAATGTCAGTATTCGTGAACATATGGGGTAAATGTATAGCTTACCAAGATGTCATAAATGACAGTACCAAATCTTCCGCTGTCGGCATCTCGGGCGGACACAGAGCCAATGTTATTACCGACAGATGCATCCTGAAAAGTCGAACATTGCAGAATACAACACCGTGGGACACAAATACATTGCAATAAAATGAAGAACATGGTTTTGACTTGAACATTGAATTCTTCACTTACTTTATTGATGACGAAGTCGTATGTGGAAGATACGAAGACGGGAGAGTTATCGTTGATGTCGGTGATGCGTAGAACCAGAATTGTCGTAGTCTGAGAGAGACCAGAATTACATCAATACTAATTCACAAGCAAGTAACAGTTTTAAATAACATAATTATATATGATGGATAGTTGTAACATATTGGACAACCGTGTGCATACTAAACACCTTTATCATAAATGTTGAATCAAAATGTATTTCCATAAATTCGATAAACATAATAATTAAAGGAAAAATACCTTTAATTAAATTATGATAACATGCTGTAAATTTAATTATGATAATATGCTGACTTACCGTATCAAAACCATCACTTGCTGTGATCGCGAAGAACATCATATTTCTCTGTAGAAGATAGTCAGTATTAATCCATAAATGTTCATATATTGACAACTCGAAAACCAATCAAGCATCTATCACTAACAGCATACTAAGTAACACGTCGATCACTTTAAGATATTTAGTTAAGAATCACAAGAACCTACCGTCTCTCTGTCCAGTTCTCTGTTGAGGATCACACCTACTGTTGCCACGCTTGTGGAAGCCTCCGTAATACGGAAGGACAGCAAACCGGAAGTGTCGTTAGATCTGACGTTCAGGCTGCGGCCGGGGGCGCCAGTGACTCTCAAACTTGCTACGCTTGACCCTGTGAGAAGAAAACACACTTATTACTCACATAGCATAACTGTTAGGTGTCCTGTTAGGGGTCCGGGAAGTTAATATGGAGGCTCAAATATGAACCAGGACACCCGCTAGGTGAAAGTGTCCTGGCAGGATCCTGTTGCGATTTTGTTAGGAGCCTGGAACAGGACACCTAACTTTCTATTGTGCTGTGCCAGCGTATTTGTTTAATAGCTTGAGCGGATGGGAAATGCAATGCCAATTTCGTTTTATATTTGGAAGTGTGAAATGATGATGATGTGCTGCATGCATTATTTGTGCATGAAGGTATCGACAGAGGCTCAACAGAGACTAGGCAAAGTCGCCCATTAAAATACAATTCTCATTTGTAAATGACATCAATTCGTATTTGGCTAAGAACTATTTTCTCAATGCAAACAAGTATAGCAAGTATCATCCTATGGTAATATACTTACCTCTGGAAGCGGCCTCACTGACATCTACAGAGGTTCTGTCTCGTGAAAACCTGAGAGCGTTGGCCAGTGCTGTAAGCCACAAAGCAGGATATTACCATATTTCACAGACTAATTATTGATATTGTCATTATTGTTCTTCTTATAATTATTATTATTGTTCTTCTTATAATTATTATTATTGTTCTTCTTATAATTATTATTGTTAGTATTAAGAACGATATTACTATTACTTGTTTTTCTGCAAGATTACAGGCACATACAGGTATATACATTATTATACTTCTGTAAATTACTACGGTATAATTGAAACTCGTGTCTTCTGTTTAATTAAATTGTTTTACGAACCAGAAGAAATATGGACTGTAACAGCGGTTACAGTTGCCTGACTTGGAGTCCCGCCGTCCTGAGGGAAATCAATGACACGAAGTATGTAAATGGTGCCAGTGTCCATGGTAAACGTTAACAAAATTAAGTATAAACATTTGTTCCCTAAATATATAACAACAAATCTTTCTCTCATTGAAATGGGACCAACATATTTATTGATTAAATATCCGATGAAGTGTCCGTGTTTCACATGCAATATAATTGTTCACACTCACTAGCTCAATTATATTAATCACCTGCGATTAACTAGCTGAAATTCACTGATACATTGAAATTCACTAGTTGAAATTAATTAATTCACTTGAAATTCGCTAGTTCAATTTCACTAATTCACTTGAAATTCGCTAGTTCAATTTCACTAATTCACTTGTAATTCGCTAGATCAAATTCATTGATCACATGTAATTTGCTAGTTCAAATTTAGTATCCACTTGCAATCCACTATGGCAAGTTGATAACATTATGTTTACACTATGTTCTAGATATAGCTTCCACGCTACATGGCAAGGCTATGTATACTTACACTTGCTCTTACACGCAAAGTTACGAGCGTAGCGTCCAGGCGTAAGATCGACTTACGGAGAGATACGACACCCGTGTGGGGGGTTATGTTGAAGACATCGTACCCATATGTCCCTCCCTGGAAAAGAAAAAAACCCGAGTATAATGGGATTGATTTATTTTATTTCCCACAGAACATTAGTGTACACACACATAAGTACATGGACCACAACATAGTGTCGTGCTCTAGAAAACTTTGATCAAAGTTATTATGCCTTACGTTGACCCATTGGCGGAGGTAACGTGGAATATGAGCACTCGTTCTATTATTATTATTATTATTATTATTATTATTATTAATATTATTATTATTAGTTGTAGTAGTAGTAGTAGTAGTAATAGTAGTAGTAGTAGTAGTAGTAGTAGTGGTAGTGGTAGTAGTAATACTTACAACTATGTCATATCGCACTACTCCATTACGCCCTATGTCGGAATCCTGGGCTGATACTGTGTTAAAGCCAACACCAGTTTCTAAATTCTGAAAGTTCAAGGTAATTATTATTTTTAACTGCAAAAGAGACGTAGATATAAAACAAAATATAAAAGTTAATCGTAGCTTAATTTGGATGCGTACTATAAATGGGACTGAATAGATATAAGTACTGCTCTTTTAGTTCATACAAGTAGATTTATCAGTTTATGACGGGGATATAGGACAAACATGTATGCTTTATGAAGTAATATTGAAATACATTTACGGTACACAGAAGATGGATCCGACCTACCCGACTGATGGTAAAGTTGTAAGACTTCTCAAACTGAGGACCATTGTCATTGACATCTGTGACGTTTATATGAAGTATAAATGCAACCTGAAAGAACCATGTCATATTTATATGTCCATCCATTATTTATGTGTCCTTCCATTATTTTGAATACACATTTGTTCATGACTATTATATTTATATACACATGACATTGTCTCTGGTAGAGGTAATAGAGAAACTAAAATTGAATTGAATTGAATTGGACCACATCTTGTCTCCAGAGAAATACCTTTACAGGGACGATTAATGTTCATCGAAATGTAAGTTCCTCAAATACTATTGTAACAGACCACTGCCGATCTTGGGATTCGAACCCGAGTTGCTCATATTGCGAGCCCAATGCTCTGCCGACTGAGCCAAAGGGATGACTCCACCGGCCGAGACCAGTAGGAGCAGCGTATTATCTCAACCGGCTACATGATTGGCCACCTTGGAATCTATACAAGTCCACTGTTGAACGTTACACATATACCATCATGGTATTTACATCACATTATACATACCCTCTGCGATCCTTGTTGTATCGTAATTTCAAAGGTATATCTCGAGCGCTGCAACATAGTAACACACATTGTCCATCATAAACATATTAGCCAATAGAAAATGAAGAGATCATCTTTTTTATACCTATTTTGGTAATAGGAAAAAACACGCTATCACTCACGTTAACCAAAGGGAAAGTACAATTGTGATATTGCTACAAATAAACATTTTCATATGATAATTAAAGTAAAAGCACGACTATGTTATTGATACAAATACATGAATAAACTCTTTCGTGTGAGAACCAAAATTAAAGGAAAGACGAAAATTATATTGATATAAATAACCTCTTTCATGTGAGAACCAAAAGTAAATAAAAAGTACGAACATTATATTGAAACAAATCAACTCTTTTGTGTGAGAACCAAACATTATAGGAAAGTGCGAAAATTATATTGACAAAATATTCTTTCGTGTGGGAATGACGGGAGCCATGGAATAGAAAGGAAACATTAATGAATGGTTTTACCATCTCTCTGTCCAGGCCTGAGGTTAGAGTGACCACCACTGCAGCTGAATTTCTGCGGGAAGCTGTGATGACTCGGATCCCCAGGAAACCAGATGTGGCGTTACTTCCGGTCGAGAGAGCAAGGGATGGATTCAAGGGACCCGCGGTTAAATTAGCTAGGAGTGTACCTGAACAGGACGACATGCACGATAGATAGATATAGATATAGATATAGCCATTCTTTATTTCCTCCAGTGGTGGATTGCCATTACATTCAGGGAAAACACATTATACAAAGTTTGATTTTTAAACTATTATTATTTGCAATAATTAAATAAGTATTTTCATGAATTAAGATATGTAGAAATACTGATCATTACATCTCACGAGTCCCCATGCACCAAGAGACACATTACTAATAATACTACTAGTAGTACCGACATAATAGACATACATGTAATTATGTTCTTCATTAAATGCCAAGAAACTTAAAGGAGTGGGCCGTCTTAGGTCATTTTCATTTTGGCCTCTTTGCTCCCGGACTATAATTACATCATCATAATTACACCATAATGTCAACAAACACATCTACATGTATATCAATAACATAAACTATTTTCCCGAACACTTCATAAATACCAACCTCGGGGCGAATCCTCACTGACATTCACAGACGCCATATTTCTAGAAAACCTCATCCTTCCAGTGCCTGTACCAGGATAAAACAATATAAACTGTAGTCATA
Organism: Lepetodrilus elevatus; assembly: GCA_034780755.1. Lineage (NCBI taxonomy): Eukaryota > Metazoa > Mollusca > Gastropoda > Lepetellida > Lepetodrilidae > Lepetodrilus > Lepetodrilus elevatus. The sequence continues at coordinate 1,840 of JAVCKZ010115522.1, read as the reverse complement.
TACATCAATAATAACCAGGATAAAACAATATAACATGTAGTGATCACATGCATCAATAACAACCAGGATAAAACAATGAAACCATGATGCTACCTTGTAGAACGGTGACACTGACAACCGCAGTTGCTTCCAAATATGGAGGAAAACTATCCTGAAAAGAAAAAGATAATAAAATTATATTAAACATTGGAATGCATTCACAGATCTGTGTAGCAACACTTGATAGATTATTATATATACACGTATACGATACGTGTACACGTTATCCGATTAACAGAGATATAAGTATAACGCTGAGAATGATGCTTTGAGAAATTGTATTTATAGTTGTCTCTTATCTACAGATACGTTGGTCAACTTTCTACATGTATAATACTGATATACGAAAATAAACCAAGTTATCATTTAATTAAATTCTCATATTCAGAAAGAAACCATTCGTAGCGTTCTTGCGCCTCTATATCTCGCTGATCACCACAAGCTCCCTATGATTTATTTGTGAACACAGGAGCTTTAGGAAAGGGAGGGCGTCAAGGAGCTGTTCTATGCCCTATGCCATTACTGCACTTTGTGGACGAGTATCCTGACTCACCCGAGCTACAATCACGGACCTGAGGATTTGTCCTGTACTCAATACCAATGATCCCAACACTGTGAGTTCTCCCGTCCGACGGTCAATAGCGAAGTCCTGGGAACCACCTCCCTAGGAACATCGTCGAAATATTCGTCATGATTACATAATCACATACACTCTCTTGTTCGTGTATTTGTCCATACCTATTATCATATTTAACACTTGTCTTAGCATTCTTGAAATCAATTTCTTTAAACGTAAAATAAATATTACACTAAATGTATATCCTATAAAACATCTCAGATTAAAAGTTGTTGTATTATTGAAAATATATACCAATAAATACCCCCCCCCAAAAAAAACCAAAAAAATAAATAAAAAAAAACGAAAGAAAAACCAACAACAACAAAACCAACATCTATTTTCATAGTTTTGGTACATTCAAACAATGCTATACTCCTCATAATTACTGCGATATTGAGATTGCAGTGAAACATGCTTTGTGCATTGCATACCCTGATAAAGTAAGTAACTGTTCCATTGAGACCCAGGTCGGGATCAGTAGCTCGCACTGTTACCACTGGAGTTCCATCAGGGACATCCTTTAACACAGGGAAACATACCGTCATACCGTCATATATACATACATAATCGTCATATATACATACATACCGTATAATATACATACATACATGTACGCACACATATACATACTTTACTAAGATGCTATGCCAGTTCATGAAATAATACCCGTCTCAGTAGGCATGGAGTATGTAATGAAGGATATTGTACACGTTCTGCATGTGTAATTTAGTATCTTTCAACAGAAAGGCTACACGGTAAGGCTGTTTACTATATATTACTAGAACGCCTATACTAATTATTAATACAATTATATTATTATTATTATTATGATTATGATTATTATTATTATTATTATTATTGTTGTTATTGCTATTAGTATTATTACTATTATTATTGTTGTCATTATTATTATTTATTTAGTACTTACTCCACGAATCTCGACTCGGTAAGTTTGCAAGTCAAATACTGGTGTGTTGTCGTTTGCGTCAGTTACTCTGATGGTGAGCGTAGCATTCGCCTGTAAGCAAAATAGGAGTGACATTATTAGAGAGAGACACACACACACACACACACACACACACACTTACACACTTACACACTTACACACACACACACACACACACACACACACACACACACACACACACACACATACATACATAAACATAAAAACAGCTAATG
>JAVCKZ010115511.1:0-10013 GCA_034780755.1 Lepetodrilus elevatus | reverse complement strand
AAGCGCAATTAGTCTCAGATCGAAATTCGTTTGTCCATTATCCAGGTCAATCAACTGTGATATTATGCCTTTAATAAATTACCTCGTAATCTACTTGGAGTTGAATTTGGAAAATTCGGTGGAGTTGACTGTTTGTGCGGTTGTCCATGTGGTTGTGTCGGTGGTTGTCCATGTGGTTGTGTGTTGTGCGCAGGTATCATTTGCGACGGCTGGACACGTGGGGTATGTGGTCCTTGCGTGACCGCCGCGCGTCCTGTGGTGAGTACAGGCACCATCTGGGACGGCAGGATCACTGGGGATGGTGTGACGATGATGCCACCTGGTGGTATGGTGGGGAACGTCTGACGCTGATTGTCGTACACTGAAACAACAACCGTCACTTCCGGTGTTATACATGGTCAAACACAACATCACCACCCATCATCCGAATTTAATTTTTTTTTAAATAAATCCTTGATTCATTTATATTTTTGGAATATTAGATAAGAGTAGTCCTTGTCGAAAACATTCAAATTATTTCAATTTTACAATAATTTCTTCAAAATTAAAGAAATAATTCTACCTATATAACTCCCCTCTCCCCCTCTTCCCACACACACACACACACACATACACCCTACCACCATCTAAAAACAATTACACAATTTAAAAGATAAAAGATTACAGATATTTATAACAATTGCATCCAACATTGTTGAGAAGGACTCTAAACCTTCTCCGAGATGGACACGACTGACCTTGGGGTCTGGCACACACGTATCCTCGGATGACGTCACACTGGATGTCATTCCACTGGCCGGTCTGTGTGAGCTCCACACAGTGCTGCTGCTGTCCTAGGATGTCGGTCTTGGAGGGTTCGCTGGGCGCCCAGTTCGTGTACTGTAGCGGTGTGTTGTCTCTCCAACTGTAGCCCGCTGAAATGTGGATGGACGATAACTACAGGGCCCGTATTCTCCAGGCTCAGAAATTACAAAACTTTTCTGAGTACGATTTCATGCTCAACTCACAAATCTCCACATAAAATCTGAGCTTGAGCATGAAATCATATATATTCACAAAGTTTCATAATCTTGGGGCCTGAATTTCTCCAAAAACAACAACTCAAAACTTTGTTTAAAAAACCATCCAAAAATTGCATCCATGGATAAAATTTCAGGCCCCAAGATTACCAAACATTTTGAGTACGATTTCAGGCTCATGCTCAAGTTCAACTAGGGATTTGTGAACAAAACTTTGAGTAGAGCATAAAATACTATTGTGTAACATAGAAGTTATGATAACACTGTTATGATAACACTATTATGATAACATTATTATGATGACACTATTATGATAACATTATTGTGATAACACCATTACGATAACACTCACAGTCCTGAGACCGGTACAGGCCTATCCACACGTTGAGCGACGTCTGGCGCTGTATCCGTGGCAACAGGTAAGCATTGGTTTGGTTGTCGTGGATGGAAACCAGGCGTGCATGGTGCTCGGCGCACTGGAACACCGCCTCGGAGAACTTGACCCCCTTGGTCCCCTCAAACAGGTAGCAGGAGGACCCGAACGCCTCCCATTTGTCCTCGGGGCACTGGCCGTTAGGGGTCATAGGGGTCAGGGAAGGGGTCCCTGGCGACAAACATTAATTGCAATAAATATATAATATAGAGATTATTCTTAATAAAATGTCTTATTAATAGCAACACTGGCTGGTACTGACAGACCAAGGATGATATCAGATTTAAACATATTTTTTATTCAGCAAAGAATGAGGATTGGTAAACAAGCCGTACAGCTTATTTTAAAGGATGATATCTGCATTGCTACTCTACAGACAGTGCATCCTATCAGAAAAGTAATTTTTGTGAACATTGAGCCTGAATTCCAAGAATGAGATTTGAACCCGGGGCCATTGGCGCCAAAGTCAAAATCTTCTACCATTGCACTACCAACCATCCACATTTTATTTCAGTTATTACCTGTTGTAATCTTGCACACAAAGTTGAGGGTCAGAGTGCAGTTGCCATCCCTCCAGACGCCGTGATTGGCTGAATCGTAGAGGACACACCCCTCGCCCGGACCACGAGATGGCTCGTTGCTTCCCCAGTTGGTGTACAGGACGGGCCACGAGTCCGACCACACGTACTTACCTCGCTTCTGTTACAAACATTCAATGTATTCATCTTATTTTAATCATTAATGTAGCAAGGTATGATACAAGATGCTCCTATACTGGTCTTGGCTAGACAGGAGTTTTTGTTTTACGTCACAGCAGGAATCTTTCACCTCTACGTGACGATCTTGGCCAGAGGTGTCAATACAGCATTGGACTGGCAATCCAGGAAATCGGGTTCAAATCCAACACAACAAATGGCGCCCGACCTTTCATCAAGTTATTCCTGATTGCCCTTCTCACAGGATTATCTGGTGAGGAACTCCTAGTCATGAATGAGCATCTACTGATTTTATGTATTTCTTAAATGAAACCATAGGGACAACATCAAATTTACAAGTGACAAGTACTCTACACTATATCCCCTCAAAATGGGGTTCTATATGGCATCCAAGACCATGCCCCGAGGTTCTTAATTTTTGTATGTGTGTGCATTATTTCATACTCGACTCAGAGTCAAGTCGTTGAAGAATCCTTTTATATCTGCTCCCAGACTACAGTAAAACCCATTCATGAACAGCATATTTTACTACCTTCAAATCTATCATCCCGGTCCACAGTGGATTGGTCGAGCTGTTGTCGGTTGCTAGGAGATAGACGAAGGCCTGCTCGTAAGGGGAGGTAATGCTCATCAGATCGGCTGCCTGGGTCTGGCAGTATGTCCGGGCGTCAGACCAAGTCTTGGGTGTGGTCATCACTTTGAAGCAGTCTTGTCCCAATGGCTTCCAGCCCTGGTTGGCATTGCATGGGTTAGGAACGGCCTCTGGGGTGGTGATGTAAGCCTCTAGAAGGGACCAAGAAAGAGTTGTATAATATCCTAACATAGCCCTCTGGAAAATGGCCAAAGAAAATGTTCAATGGATTTGTAAGGCTTGTGTTCACATAATTAGAAAATTAAGTTTTTAAAAAAATGTGGTCATGTTCATATTTTTAGTATTAAAGAAATAATATATTAGGGTGTTGGAACTATTAGATGGTTTGAATTATTAGAATAATTACGGTAATCAGTCAACTTACTTCTGAACGTTTCGCAGAGAAATCCAGCGTTCATCCCACAGTTGTTGTCTGCCCACAGCCCCACCTGGTGAGTGCCTGTGTACATCTGAGTACACCCTTCCTGCAGGAACATGAATACATCCATACTGTAGTGTACTCAAAAGTAAGATTAGAAAAAAAATGTCCTTCCTTTTAAAAAAAGAAAGAAAAAGAAATTGGGTATATTGAGCCACTTTCAAGATTTTTTCACGTATATCACGGCTTGTCAGTTTAGGGCAGAAGAAAACCTGCAACATCGTAGCGCTGAATGTTGTTGTAAACCTGCAAGCAACGGTACTGACAGACCAAGGACGATAACTGCATTGCTAACACTACAGTCCACGCATTCTATCAATATCACATCAGAAAGGTAACTTTAGCAAACATTGATGCTGGGCTCCCAGGAAAAAACAACTTTTTTTTAACCCTATCCATGCCACCGAAGGCAACTGGAGATGCCCTAAAGAGCAGTACAGCGCCTATCCCTAATCCAGCAGGGAGAGTGTTAAGACATACATATTGCATTACAACTGACTCTCATAGAACCAGTACTCGGTCTGTGGACATGAGCCTGGAGGAGGTACACCAATACTAACATCCATGCCTCCGTTGGGCTCGGAAGCCGCCCAGTTCGAGTACTGCATGGGGTCGTCGTTGAACACCCACAGGAGATCCTCCGTCCCCCCCACCTCCGGGGTCTTGTACATCCCCAGCCACAGATTGGTGGCCGTGCTCAACATCAGTGTGTTGATAAATGCTGCATGGTAAATGAGAGAGAACATAAAGAATCTGGCCCAGAGATTACGAAACTTTTCTGAGTACGATTTCATCCTCAATTCAAAATTTTGTTCACGAATCTTCATATAAAATCTGAGTTTGAGCATGAATTCGTAGTCAGAAAGTTTCGTAATCTCGGTGCCTGGTATACAAATACCACTTCACTTGCATGACGGTAACTCTTGTTGAAAATTAATGTCGTTTCATAAAAAAATACATAAAGAAAGTAGAAAAGAAAAAGGAAATAAAGAAATAATTACTAAATTAAATTTAAAACAAAATATTGTTTAAATACATGCGCATCTCTACATAGTAACATTTGTTTTTGCATTCTATAAATTCGTCAGCACAAACCTTGTTCTCTCTCGTTTCGAATGCTGGCAAGATCAAATCCACGTCCTTGGCCTTTGCACACCTTTCTTGCTTTCACCCAGTTGACGTTGGCGTCGGGATACGGCTTGAAGCAGCGGTTGCCGAACGTAAAGTAGTCCCGAGGACAGTAGCCAGGCATGACGGGCGGCTGGGTGGGTGGAAGGTTCGTTGTGGTGAGACTTTTCTCACAGACGTAGCCCAATACCTTGGAGCAGTGCTCGTCATTCCAGCGTCCTGGCAATATAATAATAATAATAATTATTATTATTTTTATTATTATTATATAATAAAAATAATAATAAAAAAGAAAAATATAATAATAATATTAACAATAATAATAATAATAATAACAATAATTATTATTATTGTTATTATTATATAATAAAAATAATAATAATAACAAATTAAAAAATATAATAATAATATTAACAATAATAACAATACTAATACTATGTTATTATTTACTTTTTTTTAATGGGGTTTGAAGATAACAATAATAATAATAATAACAGTTATTATTAGTAGTAGTAGTATTAAATGGGCTTTGAAGATTCTTTCACTCATATCATAGGTTTTAAGTTTAGGGTAGGAGGCAGGAGGAAACCCACAAGATCCGTAGCACTGAATGTCGCAGTAAACCTGCCAGCACAGACTGGTACTGCCATTCTACAGACAGCGCATCCCATTGTGATCACATTGGAGAGGTAACTTTCATGAATATTGAAGTCTTCATGAGTTTTTGTGAGCGTTCATGAGATTTCTCGACCAATCGCTGTAATTGAACAAAGCTGTAAAATTGGAATTAGAATTGTTCCTAACGCAGATTGAGATATTACCGCTGAAGACCGCCATGTCACCGCACGCCTCAGCTCCTAGGAAGTCGTTGGGTTCGTTGGTGTTCCAGTTTACGAAGTTGATCGGACTGGAATCGACCCATCTGAAGTTTTATGTAAGATAAGATAAGATAATAAGATAATAGTTTATTGCCCAGGGTGGAATTTGTTTCACATTATGAAAAGACATTGGCAACATGTAAGAGAATAAGACATAAGATGAGGGGAAAACATAGAAGTTGCCAGAGAACGTGAACATTTATCAGGTATACATCAAGCTGTAGTTTTCGTCTTTAAAACCGATTCTGTATTGACAACTTTGGTTTCCTACATATTTAACCCTCTCCGGCTCCCTGTTGGAATAAAAAAAAAAAACAGGTATAACTCTTTAGGGCATTTCCGGTTGCCTCACGCATAGAGAGTTAAATGTACCAGTAATTAATTATTTTATTTATTTTAATACATGTATATATTTTTTTTAAATGGGAATTAAATCTTGGTTTATCCGAATATGTGAAGTGTTGATGGTCATTATATCACAACAATGATTGAATATAAATCTAACCCCATGTCCATAGTTTATCTGAATATGCAGAGCGTTGAAGGTCTGATCGATTTATTGCTTAACATTGCTGAAGGTATCCTTCACTAATATTGCAATGAAGTTATCAGCAGTAAAGAAGTGGTACACATTTCTATGTTCATGTCCTGATGCAACTACTGTTGTAATATTTACGTAGATTAATTATTTAACGAATGAGCATTAATTTTACTCACCTGTATCCCATATCCCAGTCTAGTTCACTGAAGCCGATCCACACGTGAATACCAGACACGTTGTACACCTGGAATAAAAGCCAGCCAATGGCATCATTCACTAAGAGATCATATCAATCTCATTGCGATCAATGAGAAATATTTAGAGCACTATACTGGTTACACAGTGAATACGAGAACGCCATGATAGCATGTCCAGACAAACAAAAGGGGAGACAACCTATGACTGACCAGCCTCTGCACGAAGAGCTGTTCGCTGATTCCAGATATTGTGACAAGGTCGGCGCTGTTGTTGCGACACATGTCCCGAGCCTGTCGCCACGTCCTGCCCTGTCCCGCATCCCCGTCCTGTACGAAGTAGCAGTTGCCATTGTACATCTTCCACGTGTCCGGCAAAGGGGAACAACTCCCAGCTGCAAGGTTATTGAGATTTAATTTTAAAACTTTCAAAAACAAACCTGGGCTAGGTTGCATCATTAGCCGTTATTCCTGCATTGACTTTCTATGCTAGCGTAACGTTACATTAGTTAATGGAGGTTTAATGGCATGTTAATGGAGCATTAGCGTTTCATACAACCGGTTCTTGGGCCCTAAGTTAGTGTTACAAGTGTCCATATAAATGTACAGAACTTACGAAAAAAATTATAAATAATCTATGATTTTCGTAGTAATACCTATCAGTCTGTGGAAAAGCTAGAATGCAGAATATTCATCTAGATGGCAATTTATGCCAGTCTCGTGAAATTATTGATATACTTTTGTTTTTATTGGGATTTAGATCCGCTTTCAAGATTCTTTTACTTAAATCACCCCTTGTTAGTTTACAGCAGGAGGAAGCATGCAACATCCGTAGTGCTGAGCGTGTCATCGACATATTTACCTGGTCCAGCGGACGGGGCAGCCATTGTTGTTCTTGGAAGTAGTTTCACACCTAAGGTAAAGATTGTGAAAAGTCAGCATCATATAACAGTCAGACCCTGTTATACCGCACACTTCTGGTTTTCTTAAACTCTTGACTGGTAAGCGAAACAACCGGATCATCAGATCAAGCATTCAGCGAGTTAACCCTCTCCATGCTGGAGGAAACAAGAGATACCCTAAAGAGCTTTACCTGTGCCTAATCCAGCAGGGAGAGGGTTAAAGTTGACTGCTGTAAGCAGAGCAACTGTATTAACCCTCTCCCTGCTGAAGGAAACTTAAGTTTCCCGATAACATGCAGAAATATAACACTGTGATTTTATTCCGCAGGGAGAAGGTTAATTAACAGAGACAGTCATAACTGGGTCTGACTGTACAATGTTTGTTCAAATCCATATTTTCCCATAATATTCAAAAACTTTAAGAAAATGTCTAAAAAAAAATATATAAATATAGCCTCAGTTGGAGATTTTTTAAAAAGTGCCAAAACAAAGAGATCACTTGGTTGGATATACAATGTACATAATTTATTCGTGTGACCTTTTTTGACGGCACAGATCCAGTTCCTCATCTTCCAGCAGGAGTTGTCGTTGAAGCGGCCATTGGGGAGGTAGATCTCCACACACTGCTCATCTCCGGCCTGGTTGTTCGGCTCGTGTGTGTTCCAGTTGAACCAGTCCAGTGCACTCCCATCATTCCAGTGGTAACCTGGGGTGTGAATAGTAGGGCTGTCACATTTCACAAATTCACCGATTCACCGATGAAAAAAAAAATTAATTACAAATTTAAGAAAATTAAAATAAATTGTTGGGTTTTTTTTGGTTTTTTTTAAACATTAAATTAAATTAAATAAACAAATTTTAAAAGAATATGAATGGGGTGAAGTGTGTGGATGTCTGTGCTCTATGTATCAAGAAGCTTTTAATTTTACAATAATGTTCATATGTTTTACCTTTTGCCTTATCCTTCATTACTCATTACTAAACTGGGAATTTCAAATGTACACATGTTAATATTAAAATTTAAATCGTACCTCCTTTCCCGCCAGTGTCAAAAGTATTCAGTCCGATCCAGAAGTGGTCGGTAGCCCCACTGAAAGTTCACCAGAAATGTATTTAATGTGAATAATAATCAGGATTTTATTGTTGTAATTATTTGTGAATTAATATTTTTCCTGAATATGTGTTGATGAGTTAATGGCTGTTGCTCCAATAACAGCAACGCTCTACTCAGACTCACACAAAGGGCATCTGAGCAGCACTATATGCTGGATTTTTGCGCTATACAAATATTTATTTATTATTATTATTATTATTTGAGTACAATTTCATGCTTAACTTTAAAATTAAGTTTTATTCACAATTTTTTTATAATTGAGTTTGAGCATGATACGAAAACTGTTTCAATAGAGGTGCTCGATTTGTCAGAAAGTGGCTAGCCGCTTTGAAAGATGCATGCACATGACACATACAAATCAAACAATCCCGCTGACTTTCCTCCGCCAAAATGCATCGGTCACCAGATATTGATACAAATCAGCTAAAAATTTGCCGGGTCGCTTGACAATAAAGCATTCTAGCCGCAAGAAATACTTTACTCATGGCACACCAACGTTAGCCGGTTTCGGCAAATAAAACGCCACTACTGTGTCAGTGCCTTAAACTGGTTGTATAATGCTGCTACTCACACTAGTTTCTGTCTCCACAACTCCTGATAGGCTGCTGGATCGTGGAAGCTGGCTAAGTGTGCGTTCTGTTTATGACAGTCAAATTCCGCGTCTTGCCAGTTCAACTGATGGTTGTATGGATTGTTGTTCACCTGAAATAGTGTCAGATTTATATCAGGCCTGTTTATCCACCAGGGCCATTTTTCTCGAAACTTCTTAGCTAAGAACTTCTTAGTGAGAAAATATATCTTTAAAAAAATTAACATGAGCTGAAACCCAGTTAGGTAAGTAAATTCTTAGTACTTACGAACTTCTTAGGACTTACAAAGTTTTGAGAATATGGTCACTGGTCCTCAAAGCACAAAACTTAATTTTATTACTTATTATTACAGAAAAATTAAATACAAAAATACATGTACAAGATTATGATACAAATACAATATCTACCGGTAGTCATTGTCAAAGACTTACAAGTGTCAATTTTTCAAAAGTGTAAAAAATCCTTAAAAGATCAAAGAAATTGTCATGCAACATCTTCGACAAGGACTACCGGTATATGATATCATGTTCCACTAAAATGTTTTCTTCATTAATGCATGCTCATGTGTTTCTTAAAACATGAAAATATGGCGTATAAACGGTAGTAGATGAGTCAAATGTCCAAGGTCGGCATGACCCACCTGGTAACAATAGTCTGCCGCCGCCACCCATCCTTTAGGACAAGACTTGGTGGGCGCTACGGTGGGCAGGGTGCCGGGCACGGTGTAGCCCACCCGGAATCTCTCGCAGACGGCAGACAGGGTGGCGTTACAAAAAGTGTTATACCACAGACCGGCTGTAGTTCCAGCTCCGAGGGCGACACAGAGTCCATTCTGGTCTGAAACAACGTACATCTAGTCTAGGGTTCTGGGTATTGTTTCTTGAACCCATCTGGCCAAGACCAGTAGGGAGCATATCTGATATCACACGGATACACACGGATATCACACGGATATGCATGCATGGTTGCACAATTACTGGAAGTGGAATTAAACCAAAACACTCATTCCAGGGACATAGAGAATCTCCACCGAGTGTTTTTTGATACCAATGTTATCCTACGAGTTGATAAAAGTATCCAAAATCCGAGGCTTGGCCGAGGATTTTGGTTACTTTTAGCAATGAGTAGGATAACATTGGCATCAAAAGACACGAGGTTGAGATACTATTTATCCCATAAAGTACAGAACGTGTTTTTTCGCCACCCGATATATAGATAATCTCCACATCTGTTGATACCAATGTTATCCTACGAGTTGATAAAAGTATCCAAAATCTGAGGCTTGGCCGAGAATTTTGGTTACTTTTAGCAATGCCAATGAGTAATAATAATAATAGGCCACTTATAATGTGCCAAATCCACCCCCTAAGGCATGCTCTAAGCGCTACATTATTATCCCCGGTCAATGGATCATTGTACACTCAGTGT
>JAVCKZ010115500.1:0-10013 GCA_034780755.1 Lepetodrilus elevatus | reverse complement strand
TCAACGAATATGTGCACACACTGAAGGGTTCGGTAGTGAGTGAGAGAGATAGAGGGGGGGAGAGAGCGAGAGAGAGAGAGGAGAGAGAGAGAAGGGAGAGAGAGAGGGGAGAGAGAGATAAAAGGGAGAGAGAGAGAGAGAGAGAGAGAGAGCGAGAGAGAGAGAAAGAGGAGAGCACGAGAGGGGAAAGAGAAATATATGTATATAGAGCTGAGAGAAGGTGAAAGAGAGAGAGAGAGAGGGGTGAGAAAGATAGAGAGAGCACGCAAGAGAGAGGAAGAGAAAAATATAAGAGAGAAAGAGAAGAGAGAGAAAAGATAAGAGATTTGTGGCAAGATACAAATCATTCATATATTTATATATAGTTATACATATCGAGGTGTCGATATAAGGGAGCAGAAAGTAGATTAGATTGCATACGTTGACAAAATCAAACACAAACATGTAATCAGCTGGTAATAAAGATACCCGTAGCGTGATACTTCCCCAACTTTAGATACTCCCGTGTCGGATCACATTAGTTATATGTTGACGTTCCTTGCTAGTATTACGAATCCAATAGTTGTGACAATCACCTGGCTTAGCTACACGATTACGAAAACAAGACAAAATATTAATGGGGTTCAAAACACCAACGCAGCTATTATAGTATGTCATGTACGCACCTGTTTCGGTTTGATATTGATGTAGCTCGAGAACCCAGGCGATACAAAGGTTCCACTCTCCGTAGCCCGGGCGTATTCGTCTGGGTCGTGGACAAAGATCTACAAGATATAATAACTATTGATAGTTTTCTTGTTTAAATAATTGTTAACGTTTGGTGCACAGTATCTTCTTCTTCTTCTTATAATATCTTATTATTATATATGTCTAATTCATTATTAGTGCTCTTAACGCCCCTCTACAGAGTATATTTTTATTCCCTCATGTTTTCTTCCCTTACAGTTGTTCTTTTCATATGATGTCGTTGATCAGATGAAATCGACGTCGTGTACAAGTACGTGCTGTTATCCGATCATCATGTGCGGCAGTGTGCCCATGAAGGTCATGCTCTACAGTACCATTGTAGTAGCCTAGTGCTCTAGTGAGAGCATGATGAACATGGGCTATCACAAATGTGCAGGCTATACTAAACCCGATGTTCCCATTTCAGTATTACGGGATAGTATTACGTATGGCATGAGTTACCGTTCGGAACAGAGTTGAAATGTTAACCTTTTCCATACTGGAGGCAACAGGACATGCCAGTAGAACAGAAATTGTTATTCATCCATCAACAAGGGCATAAGACATGTTAGGTAAGAAGACCTGTGCCTGCAGATAATTTTGTCTTTAGAAAGCACATTCATGATTGTGACATTTACCGGTAATTCCCCATGCGAGCCTGGGAATCGTTTCTCGAAGCTCTCATATCCACTATATATGCAAGACCATAGTACTCTCGTAAGTGCACGATCCCGACGCATAAGAGATCGTAACGAGAGTCCGTATAGTCTCGTAGTAGATATGAGAGCCTCGACACACGATACACTTCAGTTCATGGCTGTGAACCTGAGCGGGAAGAAACTTAACATTCTCTGACCAGCGAATGCAGCACTTCCGGATTTGACGTGATGCTTGCCAGCGAGCAGATATAATAATAATATACTTACTATTGCTCCCAAGGACATATCGGCCTGAATAAGCATCTCATCAGGGTTGACCGTCAAAATCAGTTCCAAGCCATTCTGACGACCCTCGCTCACCTGCCATAACATATCATCAGTATTTGCCGCGAAACAGATACCAAGGTATGTCTTGACTGGTTTGAAGCGTATTGTTCCACGCCCCCAAAACACAGCCACTTTGATAAAGTCAGCCTGATTGACAGAATAGTTGTATACCAGTTCCTCCATGGTCAACGTATTAAGTTGCTTGTTTGAAGGATCAGAGAAATTCGTCGCAGGGTACAAGTCTTTCAGCAACGTAGTTCGTCCAAAGAAATTCATCAAAGCCTTGGAGATGTTCTTCCCGATGGTGTCCATCATTGGAACACGACATATTGTAATAGCAGGAAACCGGATCTCTCTCTGATTTTCGGTGTGAGTTTGAGCAATGATGTTATACTTATAGTAGTCTATGAACGCCATAGTTAGCACAGAGAGCAGACCACCTGCCAACAGAATCACTAGCAATATCCACACCACTCTGAAACCAAGAAACAATGATGTTATACTTATAATAGTCTATAAACGCCATAGTTAGGACAGAGAACAGACCACCTGCCAGCAGAATTACTAGCAATGTCCACACCACTCTGAAACCAAGAAACAATGGCGTTTATTGTACACGAAATGGCAATATTGAAGTGCCGAAAGTTGTAGGTTTATGTTGTGGTTCAGAGCCGATTTCAATACTATATCTCATCAATGTGGGATTGTTATATTTTTAGCCATTAAGTAGGCTCTACGTGAATCTGAAGTTCAAGACTGTACAAATAGTGTTTAAAACAACACTACAAACTTGTAAGGCTTAAAATACCCGCAAATGAAAAATATAAGGTAGTGTCAGTGACAATCTTAAGAGCGTCACCGGTCTGTCCAATATGAACAGTGGCTCTTTATTCAATGTAAGCTCTGTATAGTATATAGGCTACTTATAGTATCAACCCTCGTAGAACTGTCAACGTAGTCACTTTTCAAACCTGGAGATTCAAATGATGGCAGCTGATTAGTCTTTATGACGTTTCATAGCATTTTGTTTTTCGATTTTTAATGATTTTGGACATTTTTATAAAATTTGCTATTGGAATAGAGCAACTTTTCACACACAATAACAACCAAAAATTGCTATGAAACTTCTTTGACAAAGACTAACAGCTAATACGCTATACCAGTTCATTGCAAGCAGTTATCATACCTCGTTTCTGTCAACGCATTGACTTTTCAAACTTTTCAAACTTGTCGTAATTACAGTGTTTTAAAGAGTTCATTGTGTAACGGATGTTACTTGTTATGTATCGGGCTACCTACAACTTCCCGTAAACATATCATATTAGACATAGTTTATCAGAAAATACTGGTATATCAATAAATTGAAAAGATGTATGGCATATGTTAACATTGCTCGTATGAGTAGGTTACAAGACATATACAAACAGCAGATCAATATATAAGTGGTATGTCCTTTGTTAATATTGTCATGCAAAAATGAACAGCTGCAACTTAATCTTGCTATATGTTAATATACCACGCGTATATATAAATACGCCATACATCTTACTATAGGAAAACATTGATTCAGTATTAATATGTATATTGCCATGAATCGGAACGATACTAAATTTAGTAACAATAATAATAATAATAATAATAATAATAATAGAACCATTAATAACAATAATAATAATAATAATAATAATAATAATAGTAAAAGCAATAATAATAACAATAATAATAATAATAATAATAATAATAATAATAATAATAATAATAATAATAATAATAATAATAAAGTAGATCTAGTAATAATAATATTCATGATAATAATATAATAGGTAGGCACGTCTTCTCTGTCTGTTCAGTAGATTCACTAAGATGGGAGAAAATACACTATAAAACCATAGAAGGAGGTCCGAAGAGGTTTTTAATGTGTAAAATGTACGGTCCAGAGGGAATATTACCTGTACACAATACCCCTGCGTCTGTCTTCGATGTTCTTACAGCCATGAAAGGTAGTCTCATGTAGAAAGTTCCTCCAAACCTGCGTGGGCGTGGAGGGCTGTTCTTTGTGATTACTAGCATCCATTTTATAACTCAGTGGTCCACGTTGATTATCGTCATCGGTGTTAAATGTACCCAGTGATCATTGAAATGTAGACCTGCCCTGCCTAATATGCGACCCAATGCAGAGGGTTGTGCTAGAACAAGGCCAAACGTTTCCGCTAGAATCTATACTAAACGTCTCTTTTAGAATCCAACGCCCAATACGTCTCTTCTAGAATCCAACGCCCAACGTCTCTTCTAGAATCCAACGCACAGCGTCTCTTCTAGAACCCAACGCCCAACGTCTCTTCTAGAATCCAACGCCCAGCGTCTCCGCTAGAATCCACGCTAAACGTCTCTGCTATAAAATCCACGTTGAACGTCTCTGCTATAAAATCCACGTTGAACGTCTCTTTTAGAATCCAACGTCCAACGTCCCTTCCAGAATCCAAGGCCAAACGTCTCCGCTAGAATCCACGCTAAACGTCTCTGCTAGAATCCACGCTAAACGTCTCTTTTAGAATGAAACGTTTGTCGTCTCTGCTAGAGAACCGACGCCAAATGTCCCTGCTAGAATACAACGCCTATCATCTCTGCTAGAATCCACACTAAAAGTCTCTGCATGATCATGATGGAATCCTATACATTCAGGCCTGTGATCGTTCCAATACACCAGAGAAGCCTTGTCTGTTGACGGTACGGTGACCACAGTGTCCAACTTCCACTTGTTTCTTTCATTGCTGCAACTTTATGTGCTGTATTAAATTGATGGAGCCATATAACGTTACTAACGGTAACTATTGACAATGGGACACGCCAGCGTGATGCTCTGCAGCAATGACCATATAGTCTCTGGTATAATTAAGTCCTTTTATAGTGAATGAATGAATGAATTGTTTATTAACGTTTCACGCATGTAGATACATATTACAATTGCATAGATAAAACATATATAAAATGGACATGCAAGGCCTCATTAGGCCGTAGAGACACTAGTAATGCATATTATATTGATACATGATAGGTCCACACACACACACACACACACACACACACACACACACACACACACACACACACACACACACACACACACACACACACATATAGTATAGTAGCCTACTGTACACAGCGTGTGAACAATGTCACGGCCATAACAGTTTTGCATAATATTATTCAAGAAAATGTTTCTCACGGTCGTATGCTAATTATTCCTAGCTCTACTTGTTTCCTGTGAACTCGTGTTAACAAACGTTTGCCCTTCTAATACTAGCGTTCAAATATTTTACTATTGATTATGTAATTGATACTTCTTTACAGAAACATGCCCATTTGAAATTGCTACAAACTAGCATTATCAGCTGCATAGGAGTCTCCATTACTGTTAATCTACTAGCTTGTCCCGACACGTAAAACCTCTACATTAACGTGCAATTCAAGTTACAAGTGTACTTGAAAACAAAATATTAGTAGATATATCGGGGGTGGACAGGCAGGAATGTGAAAAAGGAGATCATGCAGAATGGTAATGTAATATTGAAAGCTACTCTAAACCCCATGTGCTCTGGAAGTCTAGAACATAGTTAAACTAACGTGTTATCTATAAAAGTCTGTGGTGGATAGTCTACTGACGTACTATACTATTGTAATTGTCTGCATGCTATTAAAAAAAAGAGGGGTTGAAGAACACATCCCTGCCGTACCACCTACTATCACGAGTTAGCATCTGGGCAAATATTCCTCCTGCATGCCCTAAGTCACCAACCCACGATATAAAGGATAATAAAATAAGTGAAATAATCTTTAAAGTGGCTCTATAAACCACAAATTTATCAATTTTTATTTTGACATTCTGAGGATGATAGGGCCTGCATACACTTCTGAAGTTAACCATTTCATAGAATAACGCCAGAATTACTGTTCATGGACACTATAGATCTACTTCTAGAAGCGTCGCTGGCATCCCGGCATTCTCTCTCTCTCTCTCTCTCTCTCTCTCTCTCTCTCTCTCTCTCTCTCTCTCTCTCTCTCTGTAATTGCACAGATACATAATTGTTATTAAATCTGATCTCAGAAGAGTCTTGTGTAGGTAATTCTATGCAAACATAAGCACATACGTATTCAGTAATGTTACTTAATAATGATTTATTGACTGGCTGATGTAGCTATTGTACATGCTTATACGTACACAACGACAGTGAATACATAACATTTATTTTTAAGTGTGTGAACGTTTAACCTTTGCAGAATCTGGAGAGAAAAAAGTGCGGATTTATTTTCAGATTTTTCAACGGTTAGACTTTTACTATTTAGTTTTATCACATACATAGTTCACTAGTGAAATAACATGATAGACTAATCACCATACTGTATAAGTGTATTCATACGCGCTGTCAAATGTATTTACTTCTTTTAGAGCCTCTTCTTTGGGACTTAAGTTATCGAATAAAAAGCATTAAAAGAAATCTTCCATTAAACATGCATACAAATCTGTGTATGTTTATTATTAATATGTACACATATAATTGGAACTATGTTTTGTATGCGTACTATAACCAGTTCCCACGACCTTTGCCTATATTTATGTTTGTAACTGAAATTCGATATTACGATAGTTTCTACAACTAATATAATAAATAGGATCTCATCGTGTTATATAGACTATTACTGAATAATTTATTATAGTCGTTGGCAAAACATAATATTATATTCGGCAGCAGTAATAGAGCCTCACTTAATATCAGTTTTGACAACGAGTCAAATAAATTATTCAGCAATATAGGCCTAAGAATACTAATGTGAGGTATGTTATTTATCGATATATGCTCGTACTGTGACTATGAGCAACAACGTGATGTATGATCTATTTTCGACCATTTTGTTTGGTGAGATTCAATTACATGTATAATTGCTTTATATCCACACACAAACACATTAGTTCGTAGACTATAAATCTAATTAAAATTAGATACGAAAGTATCGCTCAAAATATTGACACCCCTCTTCCGGTCTCGTTGCCATGGTTTCTTTTGTTCAAAGCATTAATTCGTTCAATTCGGAGAAAGTGTACGAATATCGGAAATACACGTACACTTTCCTTTCATCGAGTTGTGCCCGAACCTGGGATCGAACGAGTCTGGTGATCAAAACAAATCTGGATTTCACAGTCGCTACCACCGGACCAAATAGCGGACTACCATTCGTTTATCTAGTTATGACTGATTCAAGAAAGTCACGTGGCTATCATGTCACGTACATGTTACAACAATTCCACGTGCAGAACAAAATAATTGTTCATCCAAAAGCATAAACAGTTGACGAGGGTCAGATCGGCGGGTCGGTGATCTATTACAACTTACACTATGTTCTAAATTTATTTTCTCAGAAATTACATATATTTTACATTTAATTGTATGCCATACATGTAGTACTCGAGCGGAAGAGGGGTATACGACAGTTACATCCACACTTTCCTCAGTGTATCGGTCACTATCCCAACAGTTATGGACTTGATGCCCCAAAACCAAAAATATTGACCGATACACCTTGGAAAGTGTGGATGTAACTCTTACATATTGATATGCGTTGTTGAGCGTATGGCAATATATATATTTGGAGAGATACTTTCGTATCTAATTTAATTAGATTGTAGGACTACATGTACGTAAAACAGATAGTGATATAAATAGAGCGACCTCTGTATTTATTTGTTCTCTCCATCAGTAATACACGGAAGTTTAATTCAATCAATCATTCTAATCCTTTTATAGAACTAAATATCCGACATAATCACTATGTGTGCAATGTTGTACGGGGGGATCAATCACCTCAGCTCGTCCTAATCTGTCCACGATGTCCAAACCATTGGTATCAATTTAGTCCAGTCATATTAATGGATATTAATTATTCATAGTTCCCGTATAGTCGCACGAGTCTGTATTGCTTTAATAAAGTCGTGAACCATCAGTGTTCATGGTAATAGTTATTATAAATTTGACCCTGTTACCTTTAAGGACTGACTGTTCAAAGAGCGGCATGGAGCGGGTGGTAGCGCAGTGGTAGAACGTTTGGACTTCGGAGCCAAATGTCTCGAGTTCAAATCCCGTCCCGTGGGCCCGACATCAATGTTCGCGAAAGCTACATTTCTGACGCGATATTGATAGGATGCGCTATCTGTAATGCAGATATCACCCTTGGTCTGTCAGTACCAGTCCGCAGTCGGTGCTCGCAGGTTTACTGCAACATCATTCAACGCTATACGGATGTTGTGGGTTTCCTCCTGCTCCAATTCTTTTTAAAAAGAAAGAAAACAAAGCGCTGCATGACATACATCATACATGGGCTGATAGAGGGAGTTGCGTCATTGTACTTATACCCCTCTTCCGGTCTCGTTGCCATGGTTTCTCTTGTATATCCGGATACACGTACACTTTCTCAGAGAAAGTGTGGGTAATATCAGAAATAAACCTACACCTTTTCAAAGCATTACTTTAGGAGAAAGTGTGCGAATATCGGAAATACAAGTACACTTTCCTTTCATCGAGTTGTGCCCGAACCTGGGATCGAACCAGTCTGGTGTTCAAAACAATATCTTGATTCACAGCCACTACCGCGGGACCAAATAGCTGGCTGAAGATATGACTGATTCAAGACAGTCACGTGGCTATGATATCACGTACACATGCTACAACATGTGCATCACGACATAATTGTTTATCCAAAAGCATAAACAGTGGATGAGGGACCCCCATGGGTGATCTGGTGGGTCGATGATCTATTAAAAACTTCTACTATGTTATACATTTATTTTCTCAGAAATGACATATATTTTACATTTAAATGCTAGCCATATACCATGTAGTACTCGACCAGAAGAAGGTTATATGACAGTTACATCCACACTTTCCTCGGTGTATCGATCAATATCCCAACAGTTTTGGTCGCTACCAAAACTGTAGGGATATTGACCGATACACCGAGGAAAGTGTGGTTGTAACTTTTGCATATTAGTTGTGCCTCAGTCCTTCACAAGAATTGTGACGTGCCGATTACATGTGTACCGATAGCAATAGCCAAACACTAGAAAGGTGCAATTTAATTAGGAAATAAATATATTTATAGAGTAGAAACAAATCTGAAAAAAAAGTATATGGGGAAAGATGATTGCAGTAGCCCAGATAATTTACGCACTAAAAATTGAGAAATATGCATAGATATTAAATCTGGCAGTGATGGAACGCGTACATAATGATAAAAATATGTGTGCTGTTTACGGTCGTGCGTATCACTTATTTATGTATTTTAAATAAACCTATCTTGATAATGTTTTTCTTCCTTTTTCTTTTCTTTTAGAATGTTCGATTGACTATCGGACATTTGATTTTAGCCACATCCGACCAGAAAGAAATATCCGATAGTAAATGGGGCCATTACAACGACGTTTAGCTATTTGAACTATAGATGTTAAAAGTAACCTACAACTGCTATTAATCTTCACATAATACTCCCTAAATTAAATTCTGGGAGTACCAGTATCGCAATATTTGAAAATGCTCCCTAAATAAAAATCATGGAGTACCATACTCCCAGGTCGCAAAGTTTATCTGGAGCTCTGTGATTGTATCAGAATATGCAATAACCTGAATAGTTACCTTTACTTGCAAAGACGATCAATCTTGCCAGTTTTTTTTAATTACCATAGCCAAGCGCCCTTCAAATGTCAGTCAAAAGCATTTGCAAAATGTTAGCCATGCAAACAGACGATAGCTTCATTCCAGGACATCCTCGACAACACCTGTCATGCACATCATTTCATCATACATTTATTATTACAGTGCTCCCTCGATATAACGCCCTTCGATGCACCGCGGATTAAGATACAACCCGGCGTCCAATTTAAAAAAAAATATATATAGGTTTTTTTTCTCCAATTATATTTAACAAATAGTACATGGTACTGAGGGCATATGGCAGTTTATGGACTGGTCAGTCACCGAGAAATGTTAGATGGACCGAAGCGCAGTTTATGGACTGGCCAGTCACTCGAAATGTTAGATGGACCGAAGCGCAGTTTATGGACTGGTCAGTCACCTCGAAATGTTAGATGGACCGAAGCGCAGAGGTGACTGACCAGTCCATAAACTGCCATAGCCCGAAGTGACATGTACTATTTGTTATATTACACCGAAAAGCGTCAACAAATTAAGCTTGTCCAAACGTCCATGAAAGTAAAGGCATAGATGTTTATCAACAAAGCTATCTGTATTGTGA
>JAVCKZ010115489.1:0-10014 GCA_034780755.1 Lepetodrilus elevatus | reverse complement strand
AGACACTTTGGGTAAGAAATAGGATACTAACCTCGCTTCCATTTCGTATCAGATGTATGCCCTCGTGCCATAATTTTAGTTTTGAGCTCGCCAAGGCTCGCTCAAAACTAAAATTATGTCACGAGGGTATACATCTGATACGAAATGGAAGCTCGGTTAGTATCCTATATTATAAGTATAAGTACACGACAGTAGCAAAGACCGCGCATTGATAGGTAGACACCGTGGAACCAAACACAACGTGAATATATTTCCCGTAAATCGTGACAAAATAAAAAATATTAAGACCATAAAACAACGCATAAAGTCAAAAACATTAAATGTCCTGAAATGTATAGGATGAGCTTATAACTTATAGCATAATATTAATGCCAATAAAATCTATTGAGGAAGTGATACGGGTATTAAAAGTAAATAGCGTCATGTGATCACAATTCTACCTCGTGCTTTAGAGGAGTTAAAGCACGGTACATGTACTGACCAACAGAAAGTGGATCTGTATTCGTAAAGTCGATAATTCCGACAAAGGAAAGTCTGTGTTCATCTTAAATTCAAACACGACGTCTTTGTTTCAGTTAGGAAAGACAACCTTTCATGACTTGTGCATACAGTTTTACATGGAGATCTGTGTCCGAGCGTGCGACGAGACAATAGGCCGGGATCCGCGGAACACTTTGCCTACAAGCTGGGAAAAGACGATGTCGACGGCGATCTGCACGTGCCTAACGTCCTCGGTCCCCGTCGTAGGGGAAGTATGCCTGGCCACGTGACTCGGTCTCTGCCATGCGGCAAGTCTACCTGTATCACGTGACTGAGTGTTGACTCAGGGAAGCGGTGCATGTCGGGACAGCGGCTGTATCGCCGCCACCTCCGATCTTTGACCTTTTGCTCAGACGCAGTTCGGACCCAATTGGAGTCTTGACCCCGTTGAAATTTGTCCACGAACTGAGTTAATTGTCCAATGAAGGAAGAAAATATGTGGTCATGTACGTAGATGTGTGCTAAACGAAATAGCCTCAAGAACAAACAACTCCTGACAACTAGTGACAACCTAGTGACAACCTAGCGACAACCCAGCCTTTAAGAGTGGGATTAGCGGGGGAATATACTTCAGAAAATGTTGCTCTTTCAAAAAAAAAATATCACGTCACTGAATATATGTCGCTGCCCAAATTGTTTAAACATCGACTCCAAAGTTGAGTTCGTGTGACAGTGGATGTCACTATGGGAAGGGTGAGCTCGTGCACCACAGAATGACGGAAATAGGTGACAGGGTGTGAACAGTTAGAATCAACTCGTATGGAAACCAGTGACCATTCAAGTTCCGGTACATTAATTGAGCCCAAGCAAAGTGTGAAGCGTTCCACTGCAATGTATAGTAGATGTACATCAGATACTGCACTACTACATACAGCTCAATACTGCAATGTAGATGTACATCAGATACTGCACTACTACATACAGCACAATACTGCAATGTAGATGTACATCAGATACTGCACTACTACATACAGCACAATACTGCAATGTAGACAGGGATTACGTTTATTATACGTGTGCCACATGCCGGACACGTTCAGACGCAAACACAGATGAACGTCGGACACTATCATCAAGTTGTGTTATCATCACCAACACAAAATGTCGTGAATTGTTCTAAACTCTCAGGTCCAGTGTACAGAACTAAGTTTATTGTTAGAATTAGAACACGCAGCATTTATAATTATGTTCGGTAAGTCCACCCGCCACGGCTGATACTGGTAGACTAATGCTGATGACAAAGACAGGGTGTAAACAGTGTGTATTAGCCAGCCAGCGGAGACAAGACAAGTTCCTATCTGGTGGGATTCGAACCTGATTATGATTGCACTATCCGTTAGGCTAAAAAAATTATGAAATAACTGTGATAGGGATTTGAGCATTGTTTTCACGCCAGGAAATAGTGCATAGTAGTAGTAGTAGTAGTAGTAGTAGTAGTAGTAGTAGTAGTAGTAGTAGTAGTAGTAGTAGTTGCTATTGTTATGTATACTAAACTACGCACCTAACACACAAACTTACAGGTAGCAATTGCATGTTGTTCAGGAACAGGTATTTTCAAAGGTCGACATTGGTTTGTGTCAAGTGTGGATTTCAATCAGCGGGTACTATTGTTACCCCACTGTGTGGCTCTATATGTTGATCCACTTATAAAGGTATCTAGTGTTTAACAATGGGTAGCATTCTAGTGTGCATACGAGTGGCTGTAATTGGGTGCACTTGTATATATTGTCACGTGGTAGAGATATTGTTACATTATTTGTGTCGAAAGCATGAGCTCGTGAAAATGGCGTCATTATCACTTCACAATTCCGTCACGACTTGGGTATCCTTTCACAGAGCGCTCTTGTCCGCTAATATAGGGCTTTCTTTGCAGTGTATTACCCATCAGCAAACTTGGCGTTATGGTCTTAGTGGATAAGGGAGGTCCGTGAAAAGATACTCAGTAATTCGGGCGTGAGGTGTAATTAATACGCCACAAAACAAAATATTTCTAATTCTGGATAAGAAAATTGTATCAGAAACTAGTAAACCCGTCGTGGCCTGAGCTTTACGTCAAGGTCGTACTTTAGTCCGGGCGTAAATCAGGGCATACGTAATGTTTTTACTACAGCAGGAAATGCTGGAAACCTCTCGATTTAGGACCGGTCCGTAAATACTTCTCCACACGTGGATGTCCCTTTCGTCACACAGAGACGTTATGTCGTAAGCAAATAGTCACTGTCATAACATTTAAATATTAATCATATTATAGCACACATTATGGCAAATGTACATGTCGATGTAGTCGTCACCACGCACGACGATGTATTCGATACTGAACGTGGTGGTGCCAACTCCGTTGCTCAAAACAATGTTAGCTACACGTGATTGTAAGTCTGTTGGCACGGTTTTCTTTTATCGCTACAGTAGATATTATCAAGCATTGTTGCGATAGAAAGTTTTCATTCAAGTAGAACCATCACTAGAACGTAGAACCATCACTGGAACGTAGAACCATCACTAGAACGTAAAACCATCACTAGAACGTAGAACTATCACTAGAACGTAACAATCACTAGAACGTAGAATCACCATCACTAGAACGTAGAACCATCACTAGAACGTAACCATCACTAGAACGTAGAACCATCACTAGAACGTAGAACCATCACTAGAACGTAACCATCACTAGAACGTAGAACCATTACTAGAACGTAACCATCACTAGAACGTAGAACCATCACTAGAACATAGAACCATCACTAGAACGTAGAACCATCACTAGAATGTAGAACGATCACTAGAATGTAGAACGATCACTAGAACGTAGAATCACCATCACTAGAACGTAGAACTATCACTAGAACGTAGAACTATCACTAGAACGTATGATCATCACTAGAACGTATGACCATCACTAGAACGTAGAACCACCACTAGAACGTAGAACTATCACTAGAACGTATGACCATCACTAGAACGTAGAACCATCACTAGAACGTAGAACCATCACTAGAACGTAGAACCATCACTAGAACGCTTTATTGTTTCATATGCAGTTCAATACGAAGGCGGTCAGTTTATTATCATACTGTGATGTTATCTTAACTTTATTATCAGACACAAAGGGAGGTACGAATATATTTATCATTTCATGGATTTGAATACATAAATTATCTTTAAACATGGTTGATATTGCAATGTGTTTATTAACTATCTGTGGCAGATGGTGGGAGCCGAGGTTACCTAGTTACCCTCCTACAACAGTCGCGTGGGAGCCGAGGTTACCCTCCTATAACAGTCACGTGGGATGTATCCAGCATGTTTGTCAAAAACTAGGAATCCCAAAATAAATTATTACATAAATTACTTTCACCGAGAAAACACAGCTTTGACTTCCGTTGTAAAATAGGGCCTACAACTATACTTACATTATTCGATTTTAAATAGAATATCTATCGTTTAAAAATCTTACAAATGTAATTTAACTAATTGAAGAACAGTTCTGTGTTATGTAATGCATTACATGGTATAGCAGTGTGTAGAATGTGCTGCAAGTAACGGCAGTAGTCAGCTGGTAGTCGAGCAGGTCGTGGTTCGTGTTCCGCAGAACTATCGTAACGCTACGACGGTCGCTATAACTCACATACCGGTACGTGTACGGTTTCACGTGTACATAGCTGTGGAGGTCTCGTTGCTGCGGCTGCTCTGTGGACCTGGGTCCGATGCTCCACACACACACACACACACACACACACACACACACAGACACACACAGACACACACACACAGACACACACACACAGACACACACACACACAGACAAACACACACGCACACACACACAAGAGTGCATACACATACACACACGCACGCACACACACACAATGTAAATGTTTCGGTAAATGTAGCAATTCACTCGGTTTATTGTTCAGTTTACGACTAACATATGACTAATATATCGGGAGTATTGTCACCACCGATTAGTAACCATGGTAACGGCCATGAAATTGCGGACACGTGGACAGTCGGTGTGTATTTAATGGGCGTCTTTAAATATCTATGACATTGGTGACATAAATGTCGTGCCGGAGTCCAATGACATTATTCTGCATGTCGATATGACATAAGTAACCCGGATGTAACCACTGCCTACCCCCATACCCCCTCCCGTCAATGTCCTCACATATTATCACCGGTAGTCTCCCCATGCATCCCTCATCCCCAGTGCCACTGTTTTGCATCTTTGCCCAATTCGAGGACAATTTAAGCATAACCTCCAGCATGACCAGGATCATCTATTGTAAAAGCTACGTATTCTTTACAACTCAAGAGATCATACTACTCAATTTGCTATTGCTGGCCGCACACTAGCGATTTCACAGAGGGGTGTCAGGGAGTTTAAGATTCGGTTTTACTGGAAACGGCATACATTAAATATTGCTTAATATACACATAGATGCGCTAGTATTAAAACATATACCTATTCCTTATGCGCCCCAAGTTATCGATATGTTTATACTTAATTAAATAGTTGACAAGACTGTGTCGTGAAATGCATAATCTTGTTAATTCATGTCCCTACCATAGCACACGATACCAGTAGCCAGTAGCCACCCGTAAGCAGCTGACGCTGGCTATTGAAGGGTAGCCTGCAAGTTACTACAAGGTACCGTATGTAGACGGATGTTCAAACGGTATTAAATTATGAAAGTGAATTATTGTTTTTTACGTCAAAGCGGTAATCGACCAATATGTGACGAGTGATAAAATGCATTTTTCTTTTTAAAAACAGATATTAAAAGAAAACTTCCATTATACTTAAAACAAACAAAAATCTCGTCAATACCTGTGTAACAAACAATCTCGTCATTCGACTTGCCCTTACTTTGTATATTTAACCTCTATTCTGGGAATCGCGCAATACAGATAAAACCGTATCCGGAATCTTCTTTTTGTTAACTTATTTACATTTCGCACATAGTCCACAGGCCAGTGGTGACAGAACCAATTCAGCCAATTGTGACAGAACCAATGGTTGCCGCGTGACTAGGCTTGGTCGGTAGCATCCGGGTATCTTCCGAGTCAACTTCTTGCATTCAGATGTCACGTGACTGTCGGGTAGTTCTTGTTGACCACCGATACACACAGAAACTCCATATTGGGTTATGTAAGAGTTACAACCACACTTTCCGAGGGGTATCGGTCAATATCCCTACAGTTTTGGTAGTGGGGCCTCCGAGGCATCACGACCAAATCTGTTGGGATGTTGACCGATACACGGAGGAAAGTGTGGATGTAACTGCCTTATACCCCTCTTCCGGTCGAGTACTACATGGTATATAATACCATTTACATGTAAAATCTATGTAATTTCTGAGAAAAATAAATGTATAACATAGTATACGTTTTTAATAGATCATCGACCCGCCAGATCACCCATGGGGACCCCCATCAACTGTTTATGTTTTTGGATGAACAATTTGTTCGTGCTGCACGTGGTTTTGTTGTAGCATGTGTACGTGACATCATAGCCACGTGACATTCTTCAATCAGTCATAACTAAATAAACGAATGGTCTTATCTTCAGTCAGCTATTTGGTCCAGTGGTAGCGACTGTGGAAATCAAGATTTGTTTTGACCACCAGACTGGTTCGATCCCAGGTTCGGGCACAACTCGATGAAGGGAAAGTGTAATTGTATTTCCGATATTGGTACACTTTCTCCGAAATGAACGAATTAATGCTTTGAATGCATTTCGATATTACGTACACCTTCTCTGAAAAAGTGTACGTGTATCCGGATATACACGTACACTTAGAACACAAGAAACCATGGCAACGAGACCGGAAGAGGGGTATAAGTAATCTTGTGATCAAGCATATGTTTAAATGTTTAAGTAAAAGTACGAGGTATGTATTATACCGAAAGGTTAAAAAGAGTACATTTCAGAAATCAGTTCAAATCTTTGTGTGGCGCTCTGTATAGGCTACATAGAAACAATTTCCCGCTAATAGCAGATACACAGACACACGCGCGAGCGCACACATACACACACATATCTGCCAATATCATAACTCTCTCGACTTGATGACCTGACGTAATGACCTAGTTGACCTCTGCACGTGACCTCTCCTACTATATTGGAAGAACAACATCTACCATACGTCTTCATTACTAGTGTACGGGCACATCACTCACACACGTCACAGCCGTGTCGCAGGTATTTCTCAATACCCTGTACTTCCGCCAATAGAATCAACGTCGTGCGCGCGCACGTTATGACGCTGTCGTCATCCAAATGCCGTGTAGCGCATAACTTCTCGACGTTAACAATGTGTGTCATAAGAGCATGACGTTTTCATGTCAACACTGTCATCAGACGTCTAGAGTGTGTCATATGAGTTATAGGTCTGTGCTTATGACGTGTTCGTGAAAGTCAACACACTAGTGACATCCACGTTATATGTATTAGTAGTTACCAGCGTGATTTCCGGTGTGTACGGGTTTTTACAAGCTGAAATTTCTCGTAGGCCCCGAGACCGATTTCCGGTGTGTACGGGTTTTTACAAGCTGACATTTCTCGTAGGCCCCGAGACCGCGGTGTGGTTTCCGGTGTGTACGGGTTTTAACAAGCTACGAGAAATTTCAACTTGTAAAAACCCGTACACACCGGAAATCACGCTGGCACAGAATGTATCCAAAATCGTAATAGTTATACACTATAAACCTGATAAACGTGATATTATGCCTTTAAGCAATAAAACTGGTGCATGGACACACTTGTGCTATATTTATTATTTAAATAGTATTATTTATTACTAGTATTATTATACGTATCAAAAGATCAATGATAACATATTCATGGTTCATATATATATGTATAGTTTCACACAACCAGAGAACCTCGGATACCATAATTTGATGGGCCATTTAGAAATTCAACGAAAATATGTTTGGTGAATTACATTATTCAGAACTGTTGTAGATAGGATATATATTGACCGTACCTCAACAGCTGCAACATACAACTTGTTTGTGAGATATATTGTCCATCAGTAGAACCCGGAAAATCGCAAGTGTGCACTGGCCGGCGACTGCAATTTTTAGTCTCGCCGACCGATCGCACAATATCTAGCATGTTTTGATACATAATTCGTCTACATTTGCATGGTAATCTCTAGGACACTGTACGGGGCAATCTATAGGACACACTGTACGGGGCAATCTCTAGGACACACTGTACGGGGCAATCTATATAGGACACACTGTACGGGGCAATCTCTAAGACACTGTACGGGGCAATCTCTAGGACACACTGTACGGGGCAATCTATAGGACACACTGTACGGGGCAATCTCTAGGACACTGTACGGGGCAATCTCTAGGACACATTGTACGGGGCAACAACTTGTGAATAGGGCCTAAAATTAAAAATACTATCCACAAATTAGAATTCAGAATAGCTTTGAAAAATACTTTAGTATATAGCTGACAGCTGGACGATGTTGGTTTATCGTTGTTCGTATACGCATTCCAGTATCATTACAATCAGATAACAGAGGCTAGCTAAACTCGCGGCAGACTGTCCAAACATATCGGCGGAAATGTTTAGATTTAATTATATTGTGTGCTTTTCCGATATTCAAAGATATGACACAATATTGATGCCATTATGATTGGCAAGCCACGATTACGAATACTATTATAGTTTAATACAAATAGTAATACTCTTGATATGAAAACTCCTGTCATTAAATAAATATATATCATCAAAATCATTATAATAACTTACAAAACCACATTAATTTATATGCATGGTAAAATTTGACGCAACACTGAATATGCTATCACTTTTTACCTTATCTAAAGTCACTTTAAATAATACTGTTTTGAGGATATTTTCATAAAGCATATTAATTTTACCAATTTGCCTCTTGGAGTCTTGGTATTGTTAGTTTGGAAGGGGGTGAAACTTTAGGTGCACGCTCTAAACCTGCCACGAACACGAGAGCATGTGTCTGTCTGTCTGTCTATCTGTCTTGTCTGTCTGTCTGTCTGTCTGTATCTGTAGAACTAGATTTTCATAATTTGGAGTGTTAACGTTCGTAATATTTCGCTAAAGCAAGGCACTAGCCGTCCGTCTTACGATGTATCGCAGTCGTTCTAATATAGTATTCTAAACCCGCGCGATCAGTCTAACTTCACCAAAGAGTATATAATTTAACGCCCGCTGTGGTGGTATTTCAACCATGCGTTCTTTTACCTATCTCGGCGGGCATACGTTCGATTTATTGGCCATCAACTGAGATGAGGAATGCGACATGGCTTTCGTCATTAGTTTCGTAACACGGGGACAGTTTTATTACAGAACTTGTCTGCTGGTTACTATAATTATAATTACACCCCGCTATAAGGAAGTCTTATGTATCAGCTATTCTCAGGCCTGTGGTCGCGTGTGTACAAATAATTCGCCTGTGGTTGTGATGTCTCTATCTGACGCGGATACATCACTGTTGTGTAAAACCGCAATGTATCGTTAACCCGGATATCGGAAATCCTGAGAATATAGAAGTGTTTGCTACATACTTACACATACTCTACATAAATTACAACATCCAATTGGGAATATTTGTGGTATAACATGGCTAGATTGGAATAACATAGCTAGAGTCGGGTTTAAATCACATACGGCCAACGGCTTCTTTATAAATGATGCAAGGAGACATAACTCTAAGGTTTGGTCGTATCGCTTCTTAGAACAGTGATGCATCAAAGACAAGATAAATAGCGGAACGTTCCCTTATTTCATATAAAATATTATTTGTTTTATAACTATTCAGTGCTGAGGGATAAGTACATCAGTAAATAACAACTTTTAGGTGGATAAATCAAGCGTAATTATTCTCAGATCGAAATTCGTTTGTCCGATTATATATGTTTATCAACTGTGATAGTGTGCCTTTAAAGACATAATATCACAGATACTTATGGTTGTTTTCGACTAGTTCTTAGCTACAACTGCAAAGTGCCTTCACTTGACGTGCATAAAATCATGTTTGTACTTCTAAAAATCTTTTCACAACTTTCATGTTGTTGTTATTCATATGCATGCAAAGGGACATAACTCAAAGTGGTACAACTACATTTTCTAAGAATTCAAAGTGAAACGACTAGAGTCAGTGTCCCTAATACCGTACGCTTTTGGACTAGAACTGTTCTTATGGCAACGTTCCGAAACCGTTTTGTATGTATCGACTATCAAACGAAAGGTTATCCACTCAGCTACTATAGTTTGGCATGAAATGCATTGACCCCCCTATTTCGTAGATTATCTCGGTAAATACTTTTTGGAATGAAAAACAAAAAAACTCCATTTTCTAATTTCATTTGACCT
The DNA here is from genome assembly GCA_034780755.1 of Lepetodrilus elevatus. Classification (NCBI taxonomy): domain Eukaryota; kingdom Metazoa; phylum Mollusca; class Gastropoda; order Lepetellida; family Lepetodrilidae; genus Lepetodrilus; species Lepetodrilus elevatus. The sequence goes on along the minus strand of JAVCKZ010115489.1, from coordinate 98 downwards.
AACCAAAATTAAAAAATTAATAATATTGCACCAGTAATAAAAAGTCTGTTTATATAACGATCACCAAATATTTTGAGTAAGTATTATTTTATGTAGAG
>JAVCKZ010115478.1:0-10015 GCA_034780755.1 Lepetodrilus elevatus | reverse complement strand
AGACACACCAAACACACACACACACACCTAACACACACACACACACACAGACACCAAACACACAGACACCAAACACACACACACACACATACACCTAACACACACACACACTTAACACACACCAAACACACACACACACACCTAACACACACAGTGACACACACACAGACACACCAAACACACACCTAACACACACATAGACACACACACACAGACACACCAAACACACACACATACACCTAACACACACACACACAGACACCAAACACACATACACCTAACACACACACACACACACACTTAACACACACACACTTAACACACACCAAACACACACACACACACACCTAACACACACAGTGACACACACACAGACACACCAAACACACACACACACCTAACACACACACAGACACACCAAACACACACACCAAACACACACACACACACCTAACGCACACAGACAGACACACACACACACACACACAAACAGAGACAGACACACACACAGACAGACACACACACACACAGACAGACACACACACACAGACACACACCAAACACACAGACAGACACACACACAGACAGACACACACATCAAACACACACATACAGACACACACACACAGACAGACACACACCAAACACACACACACACAATCACAGAGACACACACACACACAATCACAGAGACACACACACACACACACACACATACACACACAGACACACACACAGACACACACAGACACACACACAGACACACAGACACACAGACACACACACACACAGACACGTACATGTTGCTGGTAGCGGCCACACTCGTTGCACCAGGCCTGCATGCTACTCTCCCCAGACAGACTGTGCTGGATGACCTCGGAGAACTTGTACTTCTTCGGCGGACCATCTGTACAACACCATGATAACAACACGTCAGTCAATGTTTGAGTGAACGTATCAAAGGTAACTTTGAATCAAGCTGGGTGCAAAACATTTTTTAAATATATATATATTATTTATTTTGTTCTGGTGTAAAACTTACTTCTCATTAGTAATAGTGAGTGAGTGAATTATTGTTTTACATCACAACGGGAATCTTTCACCAATAGTAATAAATAACAGTTATGTTCTACACACTGCGACAAAGACAAGTGGGATATGGCAAAGTGAACAAGTTTATATAAAACAATGAGTGCACCCACCTGGCACAATACAGTCAGGGTAGGAGAGGTTGACCAGAGTCATGTCAATGTCGCGATTCGTCTCTAGGCCACATCGGCACGTCAGCACCAGATTAGCCTTGATCCCAAATAAGTCGGTTATCTTCGACTTTTCCTCCTTCCTGGAAAAAAAATATTATCTTAAAATTATTAGTAAGTAAATATTACCAGAGAAAGATTATTACCGGTAAGTGATAAAAACTAATATGAATTTCACAAAATAATTTTCAACTGAACATCTTACAATTGCATCTTTATAAGTTATCTTTATACTATCTTTATACTATCTTTATACTATCTTGCAATATCCTAAAATAATAAAGCCGGGTCATCGTGTTAGTAGTATCTTTGAGATTTGATATCATGTATGAGTTTTTGTTTGCAGAACTACAAGTTTTACTGACTAAATCCATGCAACTGTACACATACACACATACTAATACAATTTGTGATAATACCTGATACAAAATAACCAGATAGTATAGAAGCTGGAAGCTGTGATAGCGATACAGTAGAATGTAGATATGCCCAACTTCTGGAAACTACTAGGAGGGAATTACCGAAATATGAGAAGAAAATGTAATTGTAAGATGCTAGTATCCGGCTAACATTCCGTTATGTGTAGTAGTCGCAGAGATGATATAAAATATCTAATGAAAAGCAATCTGAATATTATTGGACAAGAATGATCAAAATGAATATAGTCAATTCAATGTCTGACATATGAACATGCAGTCATAGATGCTAATACAATGTAACACATATTGACCATCACACATATACATGCACACATGCCACAACCACAGTACCCATAGACAAGCACTTTCATGTATTCAGTGACAAGATGACAGATGAGTTTAAATATGTTCACCAAACTACTAGTTATACACACACTGCTTCTCATTGCCTGTGGTGTGCAGTTGGATATGTGGCCATACAAGAAATCAGCTAGGTCACACTGGATCCTATTTCCCGGACCCGGACGTGTAGTCTATTCCCCAGACATGGACCCAATTCTCGCCAATCTGATTGCTCTTGTGGTCAGATTATCATGACTTTCGTCCGAGGCAGTTGAATAGACCAAGAGACTGCGTCCGGTTCCGGGTCTGGGGAGTAGATCTCGTCCAATTTAATCTTTCCCCCTGTTACAGCCAACCACCAGAGCTGCTGTGCTCATGAGGAGTCAAAAGGAAAATGTATGACTAAGATGACCATTAATTTTCTGTAAGTATACATTGAAAGGTATAAGTAAGGATGGGAAGTTATGGTATACGCTAAATTGATGTGATGTAAGTATTGAAAGACAAGTTAAGCATAGATGAAAGGCTAAGAATAGAACGAGTCTCAGAAGTAATAAGTAACAGGAAGTCATGCACTACAGAAGTTGACGTGAGCAGGGTTTGTGGTTATCAACAGGGTGATCTACAATGGATACATGATAGTAAGTGCATGAAACAGCAAGAAATGACGGACACAAATATATTATCTACTGCTTAATATTGTGATTATACAAAACTATTTGAAGGTTTACAACATGCCAGTCAAGTCTAACGGTAACTGTTATGTCTGTGTATTAGTTCTCTGTCAAGTATCCTGATATATTTTTTTTCTGTAAAGTTTCCTGATAACGTCTCAGTAAAGTCTGTGTTTTAGTTCTCTGTAAAATCTCTTGACAACCGTTCTGTCAAGTCTGTGTAATAGTTCTCCATTGTCTCTTGGCAACCTTTCTCTGTCAACTTTCTTGACAACCTTTCTGTCAAATCTGCTGATTAATGTTGTGTCAAGTCTCCTGATTAATTCTTTTAATTTTTCCCCTGATAACTTCCGAGTCCAGTTTTCCATTCAGCTGTGTCCAGTCTGCTCTCATTACTCTCAAAGACTTTTCTACCACAATAAGCACAATTGTGAGTGAATATGGAGTTTAACGTCGCTGCGGGAATCTTTCACCCATTTGCGACGACAATAAGCACAAGGACTGATCTCTAGCATGGAATCCATAAACAGCGACTTGATATACGACATACGACAGGATCAATGAGTGGACCTCCACAGCAATGTTAGTTACAAGACCAACACCAAGAACAAGCAGCACTCGAGATTGTTTGACGACTGACACTGACAGTCTAGAGTAGAAGACACGTATACTGCGGGGTTAGAGACAACAACGACAGTGCTCAAGCTGGTGACAGTCGGCCCTACCACTAGGCGGCCGCGGTGGTTACTATGGTTACCTGACTGGCTCGTGGACATAGTCTTCGGTGCCCTTTACACTGAGCAACACAAAGTGATGGAAAGAGTGATGACATGACTTAATAACACAAACAGCAATGGAAAGCAAACATTAGCAATGTTCAACATCAACTAAAGTTAGAAATGCAACAATTAAATTAATGATGGCAAACACCTATTCTATCCTCTAAATGAATTTGACTAGAATTAAACTTTATAAATTTGAATCATATTAATTGTTAGTTTTGTTTAGCCTGTTAAAGGCATAATATCACAGTTGATAAACCTGTATAATGGACAATCAAATTTAGATCTGAGACTAATTGCGGTTGATTTATCCACCCAAAAGTTGTTATTTACTGATGTACTTAGTCCTCAGTACTCAATAGTTATCAAAATAGTAATGTCTTATAGGAATATAGAGAATGTTCCGCTATTTATCTTGTTTTTGATGCATCAACTGATCTATGAAGGAATTGTGAAAAAAGGTTGCTGTACCGCTGAGTTATATCCACTTGCATTGACATAATGAAGCAACTAACAACACAACCATATTCAGGTTGTCTATCGGCAGCGGATCGGGGTTTGCAATGCATGTGTCTACCATACAGCGGTGGAAAGGTTTTTGGAAGTACAAACATGATTTTATGTATGACAAGTGAATGTATATTGCAGTTATAGCTAAGAACTAGTCCAAAACAACCATAAATATCTGTGATAGTATGCCTTTAAGCTTTGAAACATGAAAACATTTTTGCAAATTATATGCAAGTGCTTTATTAAAATGCAAAGACAATTCTAGACACACGTTGGTGACATAGGGAAGCAGGGTGAGTAGTATTATTAACGTCTGAAGCAATCTAAAGTCAAGCTCAACAATCCACGGCAATGTAAGATGTGGAAAGCAGCAACGTGAATAAACATGCTAGATGGTGGATCAACTAAATGAACAGACAGAATGTGTTTGATTCTTTGATGAATTTGAAATTTAAAAATAATGATCAAAACTGATGAAAAATTTAATAGATTTTCTAAAAAAAATATAACGATATCTTTCCAATACCACTTGAGGCTCTGAGATTATGAGATTTTTTAAAGTATGATTTCATGCCAAAAGATCCCCTTATAAAATATTAGCTTGGAACATGAAATCGTACTAGTGGCTAAGGCCTAATATAGCTATTTTTCTGATTGCTTGGCATTTACAATTTAGTCAAACAAATGGAATTGATAGAAGACAGGTAAATAGTGGAACCTCAAAGGTATATAAAGGCAAATTATGGAAACTTTCCCAGGTAAAAAAGGTCAGATATATTGTGGAACTTTCCCCAGGTAAATTGTAAGACATTCTCAAGGGTAAATCAAATAAATAACGAAAACCTTCCCCAGGATTGGAAGTTGACATTAGCCCAGGCCATTTCTCCCAATGCTATAGGTATCCAAATGGCTAGTAGAAATTCCTAAATTTGTTATTTCTATCACTATTCAGGCTATTAAGTTTTAATGTTTGTTTCTATCGCTGGGTCACCGTATATACAGATAACTACTCACTTTTCTTCTCCGTTACTATCTCCTTCACCATCATCCTTTGACTCCTCCTTCTTCTTCCCTTTCTTCTTCTTCTTCTTGGACTTGGGAGTGGCTTCTTTCTTCTCCCCAGTGGACGTGTCAGCAGAGGTATCGGAGGCAGACGGCGTGGCTGCTTTGTCTTTGACGTCCGGCTCCAGCTTGATGCAGGTCTCCTAGCAACAGAACCACTCGTATTGTGAGGCAGTCATTATGGAGTTTAGCGTCGCTGCGAGAATCTTTCAACCGTTAGTGACGAGATTTGCATCGTAGCTTTTTGAGTATAATTTTATGCTCTAGCACATGTTTTATATGAGGATTTATGGAGTGAGTGAGTGAATATGTTTAACATCGCTATGGGAATCTTTCACCCATTTGCAATGAGAGGATTTATGGACAAAATTTTGAGTTGAGCATAAAATTTGTGTGGGCTTTGCAAGCAAGAGCTCTCATACTGGAGTAGAGCAGGAGGTGCGCAGGTGTTAACTCACGGAGTGTACTTGCTGGAGGACAAAGCGCTGCCAACTCTGGATCAGTCTCGGCAGGTTCACCTTCCCAGCAGCCTCCTCTGCCTCGCCGATACACAGACCCAGCGCCGACGCCTCCGGGATTGTGCGGAACGCTCGCAGAAAGTTGCTGGCCTGGTGCGGAGAATACAATATCATTGGAAATAACTAAGAGGAATCCATTAAAACAAAGCAATCAGAGAGTTGGTGATAGGTTGTACATTTATTAAAAACATACTTTAGCAAAATCAAGATTGTATATTTATTAAAAACATACTTTAGATACAGCTGACTACTTAAAGAAACTTATTGAACATTAATTCAATATCAGTTATTTTCTACATGCCATATTTTCTGCTTCTACATATCTGTCATGCTTTAGTTGATGATGTTCCTATAGAAGTTAACTATCCTAGAGGAATGAGAACACACATCCACCAACTGCGTGTCAGAAAACATCTAGGACTCCACAGTGTTTACATGATCCTCAGCCCGGACCTGCCTGTAATTAAACTAAAGGATTTCTGATTGCTTTAAGTCGCTGCGGGAATATCAGGACAAATGTTGACTACCATACCTGACATGTTTGTCCTTTCTGGGTGTCCAGCATGTGGAAGAGAAATCCCAGCTCACAGGACAGACAGAACTCGCGGTGACACAGGTGGCTCAACAAGTGGCAGCGCAGTGGCTCCAGGAAATACAGCACCTGCAACATGCACCCCTATGTCATCTATCTGACTAGTTACCATCACCATCATCAGAATTAATTTGATATAATACAACCATCACGATACAAATACATATGGAGCTTGTTCAGTATAAGAGTAAATGGTCAAGAAATCGAGGAGTCAAACCAAGAAATACATTCAATATCAGCAAAATGCTCACCATGAGAGCTACAGAGCGTTCTGGACCGTTCAGTGCTTGAATGCACCCCAGTATTGATCAGTTATCGTGGCTACATCATGATTACATTACTAAGACATGTTCTGCGGAGGAAGGTAGTGAAGGCAGGTAGTGAAGGAAGGTACCTGCAGCATGGCGTTGCAGTAGGCATTGGGGATGTGCGTCTCCAGGCCGGCGAAGTGAGTCTTGTTGTAGTGGCGGAAGTCAAAGTCCTCCAGACCCAGCTTAGAGTATTTCATCTCCACACGACGATACTTCTTGGGAACCGTCACGAACGGCTCTTCACCTGTCAACACATATGGAAAAACTAAGTTACGACTTGCATAGTGATACAGTCATTCTGTAGAATTGGGTCATGATCAATGCCCAGACAACATCTGACTGTAGCAACCAGTCAACATGTGATTATCCAGACAACATGTGACTGTAGCCAGACAACATATCATAGTAGCAAGACAACTCATGAATGTAGCCACACAAGTGACTGCATCCAGACAACCCAACACATGACTACAGTCAGAATATTGACTGCAGATAGACAACATGTGATTACAGCCAGACCTGTCAACATATGATTGTAGCTAGACAACATGTGACCACAGCCAGACAAGTGACTGCAGGCAGACAACACGTGACTACGATCACCTCACCTCGTCCTAGTGGGGACTCCGGGACGCTGGACTTGCGAGGATGAGACGGCCCACCACCACCACCGCCTCCCCCTCCTCCACTGGCAGCATGCGACTCCTTCGGTAGTTTGTACGGGATCTGGTTCCGCCTCTCTTTGCCCGTGTTGGGTGCATAGCCGATGTTGTGATAGATCTTCATTGTCCGCAGGATCTCCGAGTCAACTGGCTTTGGCTTTCTGGAAGACAAGTAGGCAGAGGTTAACAATTAGAACAGGAAGAAAATGAAACTCGGGGTTATTCGCTATGACCAATTTCTGTGGAGATCTGCAAATAGTGAAAGGTCTGGGTTTTGTACAGGTGATGATTGTAGGCTATGGAGAGGTACAGAATGCCTATATTTACAATATTTGGTGCCAAAGATTCTGGAATAGTCATGCAGGAATGAGATCAGGAAACTTCATTTTGTAGTCAAAACCAGGAAAGCTTCTCCCTGGAGTCCAGTCCTACATGCTACAGGCCTTGTCTGACTAGACGTGCACATCCTCTGTATCCTAGCCAGTCTCTATCAGACATCATGCTACAACACTCACCGATACTTCCTGGCACAGAGATTGGTCTGCCAGTCAGACAGCAGGTGACCGGAGGGCGGGTACATCATGGGGATGATGGAAGATGGTGTCAGCTCGTCGTTAATGTGGATGCTTTGTATAGGTTCAACCTGGGGAAGAAATATAGAAATACAACTTCAAATGAAATATATAGTGAAAAGCGGGTATCAATACCATTGTCACTAAATTTCTGAAGATAGCAGAAGAAGAAAAAAATTACAATGCAAAATACAAGGACAAAAATGTGTTTGATTTGTATTAACATAATCAATAACTTTCAAAATTTCAGAATTTGTACATTGTCAGATTTCAAACATGAAAATAATATACCGTAATTACATATTAGTTTTTAAACTGTAATAATTTAAAATAGATCGATCTTACCGGATCAGGAAACTCGGTTGGCTGTGGGTATGCATTGAACGCTGCATGATCCGTATTTGTATATACGTGAATATATCCTGGAAGTAAACACATAAAAGTTGATTAAACATCCTATGAATGGTCAGAATGACTATTAGCTATTGGGCTAAGTCACAACAAATAAGAACCTGCATAGTGAGTGTGATCCAGCTTAACACAACGCTTGAGACTTGAACAACTAGCACCAGTGAGTTGGCCTACCTGACGAGTCTCCAAATGCCAGAGTGTTACATGAGGTGGAGATGTCAAAACTTGTGATGACCGCTCCCCCTGCTGTCTGCACCTGGTAGAACATGCTGGTCGTTCCCATGGTGTTGTTCGGGTCGATCATCTGGAAATGTCCAACTTGGGAGACGACTGCCATCTGCTTGGAGTAGTTGGGGATGAAGCGAAGAAAGGTGGGATCAAACGAGACTTGGATCGGAGCGACGGCACGCATCACGCGCATGTCATACACCATCAAGCATCGATCGGCCTGCATGCTCCCCATTCTGTAAAATAAAAAACATTAAATTATTTTATATATCCAATTATGGTACTTTTTGCAAATGTTGATTCTGTTCTTTCTTCTCTGCAGATTGTAAATGTGACCAATTTGAGTTCTTGAAATCCTCATTTTTTTTGGCAAACCGAAGCACTCATTGTTATTAAGTACTTGTACTTTCAGGTGAAGTAAGAGTTAAAATATAATCGCAAACTGACCTGTTTGAAAAGCCACAAGTGACAAGCAGATGATCCTGGAGGTCAAAGTCCGACAGCGTGGCGGAGTGGGCCTCAAGGACGTGCTCGGCTTTCATCGTCTGGGGGTCGTACAGCGTCACCTGGCAGACAGAGCGTGCAGCGTCAACATGACGTACAATCTCAGCGACAGAGGCAGCATGGCCAGCTGGTGTCACTGTGACATTCAGAGAACTACTTATCCAGAAAGTGGCACCAGCATGGCTCTGCATTCACTTCCAAAATAGCAGTAACCTCCATCACTGATTGGAAGTCACTATGTAACTATGGGTGTGCACATATAAACACACCAGTTTATGACAATAGCCTTGCAATGGTGAACATGCTTAAATTCAGAAAAAAATGTATTGAAGAAATTATGCCTACAAAAATGTCCAACAATAAACGTACAGTTTAATAAAAGCATTTCAAAAGTTGGAAAAACAAAGAAATAAACATATTGCTTTGTATTTTTTAAATATTGATCATTTTAATATGGGAACAAGAAAGTGGAATTAGTTAATACTATTTACTTGATGGTAGAAACACACAAACATGACCAGAGTGCAACACTCATCTGTGCACACATAGAGCGTATTTCGAAACCACATTCTCGAGTCGTTCTCGGTTGCAAACGCTGTACCGAGTGTGTTCTCATCCGATCCTGCACCAACCCTCCAAAAAGTGGAGAGTGAAAATCTTGTTCGATGTTCGAACTCTGTTCCTGTGTCGTGTCAACCCGAGAACGGGGTTGCGAATACGCCCATATAGTTCTGGCTGTAGCATGGTCAGGACCGCAGGGCGAGGTCTAACTGAGAGCTTGTTTACCTTGCCACTGGTGTCGCCAGCACAGATGAACTTGTTGGAGTGGCGGAAGATGGCACATCCAGGCTCCTTCACCTCGAACTGAATCAATGGCAGGATTTATGTTAGGACTGCTTCACTATCCGTGACTTAAATGTGGCAGATATTACATGCTATATTCATTATTGCGGGTGTGAAGAAAGTGCAACATGTAGGTGTATTACTGATGACAGAGGATCATGAAAACATCATTACATACACAGTGATCGAAATAGAGCCTGCCCGGAGGTCATTGTCCCCCTAAATTGTCCCCGGTCCCCCTAAAGTTCCATGAGCTGTGCCCGGATGACCTCCTTACTTTTGGAGGACTTCCAAGTGCAATCATTATTTGATTATCCGAATAATCT